>CAJNIZ010047492.1:0-12056 GCA_905231905.1 Symbiodinium pilosum | reverse complement strand
TGAGCTAGCATCTCGTGTGATGCCAACATTATCCGCCTTCTACTAATTACTGTAGCCTATTTCCTATTTACTCGCGCCAGTACCCAACTGGCGGTCTCACCATTCGAATGACCGACTCCTTCAGTCCGCGTACTACAAATTTTGTCCAGGGCTCATATAGGCTTCTAGGAGCATACCTCGACACTGGATGTCCTATTTTTTGGTGTAAAGCCTTCAAACTATGGGGCATAACCCCAACAAGGAAGGACATCCAGGGTCCTATACCCGGAACCTAAACCTTAAACCCTAAACCCCAAACCCCAAACCTTAAAACCTAAACCCTAAACCCCAAACCCTATAAACCCAATTTCTCAGGCTAAAGCGGAAACACCCGCAACTCTGGGTTATAGAGGGGTTATATATAGGGAGTTTAGGGTTTAGGGTTTGAGGTCTAGGGTTTGCGGTTTTAGGGGGTAGTGGAAAAGAAAATGGAAACTACTATAGTATATAGGGTTTATATAGGGATAATGGAAAAGAACATGGAAACTATTATAATAGGTTATATGGGGTTTAGGGGTCAGGGTTGAGAGCTTAGGCTTTGGAGTCGATTTAGGGTTCAGGGCTTAGGGTTTAGGATTTTGCGTTTGGAGTTGGTTTAGGGTTTGGAGTGGGTTTAGGGTTTAGGACTTCGGGTTAGGGTTTAGGGTTTTAAACCCTAAAGCCTAAACCCTGAACCCTGAACTCTGAACTCCAGAGCTCAAACAGCCTGGCAGTTTCACGCGCGCCCAGGCCGGAATGTGCTATGAGAGCTCCTCGGACAGCAGATCAAGCGGTCAACAGCCCGAGAAATCACCAACCCCAATATACTATAGTAGTTTCCATTCAGCATCATTGTTGCGACAGGAGTTATGCTTATGCTTCCATGTTTTACTGTTGCGAGCTAGTTCCTCCAACTTTGCCAGACCCCAGAAGTTGAATCCCTCGGTGCTTCAATCGTTTCACCCTACGCCTACAAACCCAATCCCTAAACCCTGAACTCCAAACCCTACAGTAAGTCATTGGAATTCCGAAGCCCGACTGAGGAAAGGACTTGCCGGGTTTAGCGCACTTCCTAGAGCACATGCTCTTCACGGGAACAAAGAAGTATCCCAAAGAAGGACGAGTTTGGAGGGGCTTTGGGTTTACGTAGTGTTTAGGCTGTTTAGGGTTTAGGCCAGGCTGTAGAGGATTTAGGCTGTATAGGATTTAGGCTGTATAGGGTTCAGTCTGTTCAGGGCTTAGGCTGTTTCGGGTTTATAGGGCTTAGGCTAAAGGTTCCTTGCGAGATGAGACAGGCGCACGAAATTGACGGCGGTCATTTTTTTGCGGAATCTCCTGCTGATATGCAAGAGATGCCTATACCCCAAACCCTAAACCCTAAATCCAGTAAAGCATGAGCCCCAAAATCATGGAGCAATTGGTGGCTTTAGGAATTCAGGATTCAGGGCACAGGATGTCTGGATTTAGGGCCTAGGGTTTGACGGTTTAGAGGTTTGGTGTTAGCTTTTTCTCTCGGAGGTCCAGTAGCGTTTTTCTAACGCAGCTCCAGAAAAGGAAGCTTCAGAGAAGACAAGTCACGTGAATTTGCCGAAATAAACTAGCAGTACGTGTCAGGGACAACGCCCATCCAGTGATAGCCCCGTTTCGGACTCTCAGCGTGTTGCAGGGATTGATCGGAAGGTCCTGGTTTGACTGCTAAGGTCCTGGTTTGACTGAACGTCTCGAACAAATCTTCGTACTGGGGTTTTGTATGGAATAAGGGAATATCATCCCTATGTATTCCCTCATTCCCTACTAACCCCGGAGCCCTAAACCCGAAACCCTACACCAATCCACAGTAAGTCTTCTAATCCTTCTTTCCGTGACTCATGAGCGTGGTCCCCAATGATGCGAGCCCTCAAATACTCTATCCTTGGAGTCGAGCAACCCCACCCTTAAATCCAAAACAGGGAACCCCAAATCCTAAAATCTGAACCCCAAAAGCCTGAAACCCCTAAATCCTAAACCCAGGATCTGCGCATTCTCAAATAATATTCTGTCTGACAAGCCGGTGCAGGAGAATACCATGAGTTCATCAAGCAGAACGGTGGCGCAGCCAATGCGAAACTAGATTGCAAAGGGCATTGGCTCTTGTTTTCTCGGAATTCTTGTTGCAAATGGAGAATCACCTGAAAAAGAACACGGACAATGAAATGGAAACTGTGGTTATATAAGAGCTAGAAGAGGGAATATTTTCTATATAACAGGGTCAATGACCACGCTTGAACTCCCTGTGAGAATGCTTTCTGGGAGCCTTCGGGCTCCTGGCGCCAAGGAACACGGGCTGCTATACCACCAACTACATGTTGAGCGCTCAGTGTGGTGCAAGTGTCATACAGGGGCTAAGCAAGTCCCAACACTATGGTCCTAGTTTCCTGGTATAAGAATGGTATAGGGTACCTCAAATAGACCTCAACATCATGTGGGTCTCTGTCAGTCGTCTACATTAGCCAGCCCACCTATCTAGCCAGCTTCGGCTGATCACCCATATGGAGGGAATACAGGAATGGCTGCAAGCCAGTTTAGCATTAATCACCAGTAATGCTCTTCTGCTAAACTCATGATGAAGGAAGAGTTTGTTTCGGCAGAAGCTGAGATGGAGATCTGCGGCATACTGGGGGGTGTCTCAAAGTAGGTTCTATATAGCCCTGCAGAATATCCATATCCTAAACCCACAGCCCTACAAACCCTAAACCGTAAACCCAACCCTAAACCCTAAACCCAACCCTAAACCCTAAACCCTAAACCCAACCCTAAACCTTAAACCCAACCCTTAACCCTAAACCCCAAACCCCACATCCCTTCGGCCCTAGGGTTTTCAAGGTACCGCTGTGTTGAGGAACCTATGCGTGTCACATGCCAATTTGTATCTAGATGTCCAGTCTGCCAGACCATAAGCTGAAAAGGTTTTAGGGATTAGGGTTTAGGGTTTTGGGTTGGGGGGTCCATGAATCAACGGGGCATGGGGTCTAGAGCTATGGTCTGACTATGGTACCTAAACCCGAAGACCTTGAAACCCTAAACCCTACACCCCTCAAAAGAAGCCTAGATGAGCCTCAAAACTTTCAGTTCTGGCCTTTATACTCCTAAACTCTAGACCCTAAAGCGCGTGGGGGTCAAGGGGGCCCGCTTTGGGACCTTATGATTCTGGGCCTGGAGCTCCAGCTTATCCACTTGCTCGCGCAGCGACCCCGGATAATTGGGAAATTAGGGTCCCACGCATGGTTTAGGGTTCAAAGCTGCAGAATAGTGTAGTCCATCAAACCCTAACGCAAAGGTGCATAGGTGGCCAAAGTTGGAATTTCCAAATTTTGGAAAATCCTTATTTCCAACACAAAATCCAAAAACCTAGACTGGGTCAAGATCCCTTTAGATCATGAGAAGACCATGCAAAATCAAATGGAACATGGGTTTTTATGTGTGTTGATTGGATAAGGGGAGTGATCTTTCATAATTTGGGCAAGGGTTTCCTGATAGGATTATTGAGGGTTTAGGGTTGTTGGGTTTAGGGGACTCGGCAGACAAAATCCCAAACCTGAACCTGCAGCCCGAAACCAGAAGCCCTAAACCCCGTCCGAGGCTGCAGGTGAAAGTGCAAACTCTAAACCCCAAGCCCGAAACCTTAAACCCTAAACCTGAAACCTTAAACCCTACATCCTCAACCCTACACCCTAACCCCCACATGCTAAACCCCAAACCCTAAACCCCAAATCCTAAACCCTAAGCCCTAGACTGTTGAGGTTCCAGGTGAAAGTGGAGGCCTTAGGCGATGCCCTGGATCGCTTCGCGCGCTTCTTTTCCGAGCCGCTGCTGACAAAGGACCGGGCCTAGGATTCCAGAAGTTCAGGGTTTAGGTTTGAGAGGTTAGCGGTTTAGGGTTTAGTGGTTTAGTGGTTTAGGGTTTAGGGCTTGGGTGTAGGGGTTAGGGGTCAAGGGGGGTTGGAGAATCAAACGGAAAAGACACAGAAAGCGTCGCGCTGGGGGCAGAATTTTTTTTGGATTTCCGAGCATGCGCTAATTGATATCTGTTCACTCTATGAAGACATAGACAAGGACATATGGGAGGATTACTAGAGGCCAAGCTTTGTTTAAAGCGGGAGGAAAGCGAGGGGCCCTTGAAGGGAAGGGAGGACTTCACTTAATGAGGGTAGAAGGGCGGGGAGCCTCTAGGGTAGGGAGAGGGAGCGTGGCCAAAAAATAGGAAACTCGTGTGATTTGCTCTTGTCCCTCCCTCCCTCCCTCTCCCAGTCCCAGAGGCTCCCCACCCTTCCATCACCTTAAATAAACTTCGCCTCTATTAGTCCTCTCATATCTAATTCTGTATTTATTTGTGCATAGCGATCCCCGCCCCCAACGACCCGTCTCTAGCCCACCCTCTTTCGTCAGCACTCCCGCCTGTCTCAGGTATTGGCCCGACCGATCTGCTGCAGCGAGCCCGTTTGTGTACACTAGGTATTGCCATTACTATTCTGATTACTACGATTATTTAGCATTAGTAGAATTCAAAGCAAAAACTAGTTTCTGAGTGCTTCAGGTTTGCATGAAGTGAAGAGAGTCAGTACTCAAGTTTGTATCCCATGAGTGCGTGCAAGCAGCCTCTTTTGTTTCACCCCGTTTTTCTACTCCTTGCGATGCCGCGAGGCAAATTGGAAGGGTGTTGTCAGTGCGGCAGAGACAGATGCAAGTGTATTTGCGTGGGCATGGGCCGAGGGACGAACGTGGCTACATAGGCCAGTACACCTACCAAGAAAGACATTTCATTATCGTCCCAGCTGCGCAAGAAGCCGGGAGGTATCGCCACTCCGCCCAAGAAAGAAGAGTGGGCTGATATCGATCGGAAAATGCTAGACTTGGAACTGGGGTGGGTCAAGATCTCGCCCAGGAGGAAGAAGGAGAAGATGAGGCAGGTGAAGGAGAGTCGCCACAAAAACTGGCATTGCTGGGGCAAGCCGTCCAAGCCCTCATATCGTTGGACGAGTTACAAGTCCTCAGCATCACAGCCAAAGGCGCAGCCAAATACTTGGTACGCATCAGTAGACAAGCGCTTTCCGGCCGAAGCATCCCAACCAAAGGCGCGGCCAAACAGTTGGCACGCGTCAGTAGACGAGCGTTGGCCAGGCGAAGCCTACCGCACCATCATAATCACGTCGCTAACTGACTGCTGACAATTTGGAGCCCTAGAATCTGAGCAAGGAAAAGACAGCGTAGTGTCGAGGGACACCAGCACAAGTCGGTTAAAAGGGCTGCTGGGAAAGAAGATAAACAAAAGGAGAGGGGGACGACGCATACCCGTCTAACATTTTTCCTGTCCACTTTCCGGTGCCCCCTTCACTTCCCAGTCTCTTCTCCCACTGTCTGTCCAGAAACGGAGGACAAGCTGGCGTGGAGACGGGACGAAAGGGACAAGCAGCTCGCATGGACAGTGTTCTCTTGTCACTCTGTCCTTCAGCCCTTTTGTGCCCTTGTCTCCCTTGTCCCCTTCCTTTTCCCCTTGTCCCAAGTCCTCTGACCCCCCCCTTTGTCTTGTCCCGCTTGCCCTCCTTGTCCCGCTTGTCCCCCATCCCTCTTGTTTTCTTGTCCCTCTTGTCTACATGGGAGACGAGGGGACAAGGGAAAGGAGGACAAGGGGATAAGGGTGGACAAAGGGGGCAAAGGGGACAAGAGAAGGTGACAAGGGAATAGTGGTGACATACAAATCCTTGTTTCTCCACTGCGTTTCTCTTTCCCTTGTGTCCTTCACCCCGGGCAAGGCAAGGAGAATGGAGGGACACGGGATAGGAAGAAGATGGAGCAACAAGGGGTCGCCTCCCCCGCTTCCTGCTCCCACTTGTTCCTGATAGCTTTTTTGGGCAGGAGCGTGCTTCGTGGTCTTCGATACTTCGTTTTGCGCACGAGGCCGTGCGTCCGTCATCCTTGCGCTATAGGTTGCCCGCCCGGCCTGCTTAGGCTGTTCCCATCCCTTACTCTGGTGGTCAGACACTGAAGATACGCGTTAGCCTCTAGTCCCGTACTGGGTTAATTCATGGGGGAAGCCCTTGCAAAGTGCAATTGGATGAGCCCATGGAGCTGTCGTCACAGATTGCTCCGGCGGTCAAACACCCTAGACCCGTACTGGGCTCGTCCGCTAGCATGCCTGTGGAAAATGCACTGGAATGAGCCTGTGGAGCCTAGTCCCATTCAGTGTTCAGGCGGTCGGACATTGAAGACTTAGACCAGTTCTTTCTTGATTCGACAATGAGAGGAGCATGTTGGGCCGTGGTTCTGTGAGCCTATACAGACGACCGAACAGAGTCTCTCAGAGTTCTTGCAATGCACCTGTTCCAGTCTGGCAAGTAGCATACTCTTTGTCCCTAGCGCGTGCCACATGTTGAGCTGCCCTATGTCAACGTTTTCCCCCTCCCTCGCCGTGGGGCTGTCAGATTTTAAGGTCTATGTTGTCCTCGCCCTCCGCCCGGAGCCTGACTGCAGTGCTCAATGGCAACGTAATTATTCCTGCAGTGCCTAAAATCAAATATCCCTGCAGTGCCCAACCACAGAGTATATCTGCACAGTGCTTGGAACAACTTTCAAAGTATCATTATCACACCACACTCTGTAACGTTATGCCCCAAATCCTCCAGGAAACTCGACATTTCTTGTGCAATAACGGCTTTAGGGTGGGGATGCTCAAGGTAAATAATTTCGATGACTCCTCTGTGAGGACCTCAGTCCATGAGAGTTGTTGGGGCCCACTAGGCGCCCCATGAAGAGGGCCAAAGAGAAGTACCTTACACCATGTAACTTCTAGTTTCAACACGCTGGCATTGACAAGGAATGCATCAACAGCTTCTAGTTCCTGCGCGGCAGTAATAGTCGGTAGCATCTTGTAGTTTGCATTGAGCACTCTAGGCCATTTGCAATGGCGTTCCTTGAGTCGCAGACGGACAATCGACTTTATCAAGAAGAGGTACGTCGGCCCAGCCTAACTAGCCTGCGAGCTCGTTACAGGGCCACCCTGGCCGAGCTTGCTGATGCACAGTACTTCATGCCGCGCGCTGATGACCCAAACATGTCACTGGGACATTGGGTCAGGACAATGCACAGGACGGCTGCAATCTTGTCTGAGCTCCGTGCTGGTGGTCGAAATATGTCGAAATATGCGTAACGTCATCAGCCAGCAGTTTGCGGATGTCCGGCGCCGAGATCCAGAGATGGCACTTATGCTGCAAAATCGTGTTGAGGGAGGAATGCATTTCCAGACCTGGCTCCGGGAGATTGTGGGAAGATTCCCGTTTTTGTCGCCTTGGCTGAGCGCAGGTACTCAACGTGCGAGTCTCCTAGTGTGAAGTGCCCTGCCACTTGGCACGCGAGTTCAAGCGTGTACAGCTCTGGGAGTTTCTGCTCCAATTCGCGCCGACTGTGGTTGAGGAGATCCCGGAAGTGATCTTCTTGCTTCCAGATCCGCGTGACACCGCTCTCTGCAAACGAGGATGGGAACGCGGACTTTATCTTGTTCGGTGATCGGCAAGAGGGGCACAATCTAGCTCTCCGCCAATGCGGCGCTGTTCTTCCTCGCTTTTCAGCTCTGCGAGATCTACTCCCGGACACAGCTGCGGATACACTCTCCGACCTCGACTGGGTAGAGGCATACACACGTGGGATGCGGGTCCTGCTGCATGCCTGAGAGTGAGAGGCTTATATGAGAAATGAGTCTGAGGCGCCGAAGGCCACTAGGTGCTTGGAGCTTGGGCAGAAAATGTACTCGAGCCCTTGGTTTGTGCTGTGTGTTGCCAGCTTCGGCTAAAATGCAAGCTCATAAATCAGCCGTCGGCCTTAGATATTCCGTATATAAAAGTACCACGCATCAGCTATTACACTATAATGTCTTAATTGGCATGGAATGGAGTCAGAGTACGCTGGCATTTGACCAATACTGGACTTTTAGTAACTTGTCCCTATCTGTATGGTGAAGTTGTCATACAGGAAATAGCCTGCCTTGTGTGCGTAGGTGAGCATGTGTATGTGATGCTTGAAGTTAAGATCCACGCAAAACACGCTTTCCTTTGATAAAAGCACGCCCCCAGGCCGACACATTCTCCAAAGATAAATGGAAAATGACATGGAAACCCTAGGTCCTTTCAAAGGATATATAGGGGGTTAGGGGCTTTAGGGTTTACAAGGTTTAGGGCTTAGCGGGTTAGGGCTTGCAGGGTTAGGCTTTAAAACATATTTGTTGTATTTAACATCGTTTGATACCGCTCTAATCCCTACAGAGCCATAAGGGCCATAAAGATTTAATCGTTATAGGACCCCCCAACCTACCCAAATTGGGTGTAAGGCTTAGGTTATCGGGTTAAAAGCTTTTTGGGTCGAGGGTTTAGGACTCACAGGAATTGTTAGTTTGCTGGTAATTGGGTTTTTGCTTGGGAAATCTTCATTACTTCCAGGGCTGTACCTTCATATGGATCAGAGTCGTCCTTTGATTTTCCTTGTAGAGAGCTTGGAGCCTAGGGGTACAATCCTCACGGTGGAGGGCTTGAACTTCAAGATTGAGGAGATTCGGCCTATCTTGATTTTTTTGAAATTTGGTCGTTTCTGCGTGGTAAATTGGCCTTGAAGGGCCAAAAGGGCCGGGAGCTCTTCCCTAAATCCTAAACCGCCTTAAGTTCTTCAGTCCTAGGAAGTACCATAGACATGGAACCCTAAGTCGTGCAGGATTTTCTGCGTCAACAGCAGTATACCTATACCCTCTACCTACGCTCTATTTTACCCTAAGTATCTACTTGCTATCAGAGGCAATATACCTCAATCAAAGATATGAGGAGGGTCTTGGTAGTCTGGATGCAACACATAGATGTTTGATGCTCAATGCTCCGTTTGTTTTCACACCTCCGCGAGTCATAGATATGAGGGCTTCCAGCAACAAGTGTTGCCTGTGTATACCTCCGATTATTAGTACAATCCTCATCAAAAGCACCCCCCAAGAAGGGACCCTTCGCTTTCTGGAGCCCTCAGCCCTAATCACTAAATATTAATCCCTACAACCCTGGATGTCTCTAAGCTCCGCCTGATTTCCGGAAATTCTAATATAGCTTGAAGTTCCAAGGACCCCCAGGTCCTAGATGCGATGGCGGAAATCTTGCACCACTTTGCACTCGATTGGTCTTGAAAATTATATCCCATTATGCCTATGTCATGCTTGCAAGGCCATTCTTGTAGGGCCCTACGTTTATACCAGTAGATATCTCATACCCGATACCCTTGTATATTGAGGTTGCTAAGCGGTGCAATATTTTTTCCTTCTAACTCCTATACCCTAAGCCCAAGCTCGAGGGATGTTAGCCTCTTAGTTATATGCCTTAAGCCCGCAACCCCAGCATATCTCAGATTCATATAACTCTTACCTAACACGTTATGAAGTCTAGCCCTAAGCTTTAGGTCCCTACTCCTTAACCTCAAACCTTCTCTTCGAAGCCCCTTAAAGGGACCATTCAAGTACTCCTACACCCTAAACCTCCAACCTGTATGTGGTATAATTACCATATGCCCCCAATACGTCCCTTGTTGCCACCTTAAAGGTTGAAGCCACCCTAAACCCTAAAGCTAAATCTTTACAGCCTAGAAACATAAGCCTCGCACCCTAACACCTCCAAAATCCTGGCAGCTAAGGGTTGTAAACCTTAAAACGCAATGCGTTTATCTCAATATCACCCCCATATAACCCTATATAATGTAGTAGTTTCCATTTTCTTTCCATTTTCTTTTATATAATCCCAATATAATCCCTATATTTCCCTAAAGCCCCTTAAGCCCTGGGGGCCGCCAGGACTGCACCGACCGAGAGATCAATGCCGTCGACTCCGAGTTCCAAGCGGGCGTGACCAACCCGTTCTGGCGGGACATAGGCAGAGGGTTTAGGGTTCGGGGCTCGTTGTTTAGGGTTCAGGATTAACCTACACCCCCAAAAGTAGGCAAGATAAGAGGCCGGGAGCCTTAAATATCTTGAGCAAGGCCCTCGTTCAGCATGATGTTGGGGTTCAGGGTTCGAGGTTGGGGGTCAAGGTGTAGACTTTAGGGTTTTGGTCTCTGGTTTAAGGATCTAGGGGTTCCTGAGGGTTCTGGCAGGACACAGGCGGAAGTATGGGTTCTGCAGGGTTTAGGGATTCTGGATCACTGGTGGATATCCTTTGCAAGCCTCAGTACAGCGCTATAATAATATGTACAAAGACCATGCCAATCAGCCAGTTTAGGGTTTCTGTAGGCTTTGTGGATGGTTTGGGATTCTGAGCCATAAGTTCTAAACCGGCGTAAACTCTAAGCCCTGGCGATTGAAATCACGACGTCGAGACTGGGTTAGCCTCTCCCATCCTAACATCCTTTACGGACCCAAAGGATATTGATGTACCACCAAGGGGGTTATGGTGTTCCCCGCTAAGATTTCCATGCTGCTACATTTGAGAAATTCTTATGCGGCAAGCCAACTCCCTTGGAAAGAATCAAAGTCTGTTTAAGCCCCCTTTGCAGGCTCCATGTCAGGCTGGGCTTCTGTTAATGAACGTTTTTTAAGCTTACCATAATGAGTAATCTCCATTACTTACTATATACCGATATACCCATAATCTAGAGTTTAGGGTTCAGGGTTTGGGGTTTAGGGTGGTAACTTAGCTAAGTTCCGTAATAGCAAGCTAGCAGTTGATGGAAGTTGGAGGATGAATCTTTGGGGGAAGCCTTCAATTTTGCAGGAGGTCGAACTTTCAAATTATCATATAGTCCCCCTCAAGTAGATAGAATAGGGCTTTGGGTGTATTATAATAAGATTCCCATGTACCCCATATTGTATCTACTTAAGTTGGACTATGCAACTAGGAAGGGTTTAGGTTAGGGTCTGTGTAAGGTTTGGGATTCAGAGTTGTCTTCTCGGCAAAGGCTCATCGCCCAGAGCCATGTGCAGTGTACAAGAAGTTGACCAGTGTTGACCCTAAACCCCAAATCCAAACCCCAAACCCAAACAGCAAAACCCAAACTCTAAACCCTAAACCCAAACTCTAAACCCTAGGCACTTTGATCTTGAATGTTCAAGTTGGCCTTGTCATCGGCCGCTGGAGCCCTTCCTATCATCGCAGGGTTGGACTCCTTAAGCCCGAAGCCTTAAACCCTATTGTCCCCCCTAAGTAGATAGAATATGGCTTTGGACATATTATAATAAGATCCCCATATACCCTATATTCTATCTAACGGGGACTATAAGCCCTAAACCCTACCTAGACCCCAAAAGTAGGTAAAATGATCGCCCAAAATCCTTAAATACAGCCCAACAGGCCATTATTTTGCACACGCTTGGGGTTCATGTAGACCCGAAACCCCAGACCGCGTTGAGGCGTCGAGCCCCTCGTACTTCTTGGTAGCACCGGAATTGAAATGTGAGTTTTGCTCTGAAACCAGCCTTGTATATAAGATCCTTAAGGGACTTTAGGGATTAGGGTTTAAGGTTTAGGGTTTAGGGTTTCGGGATTAGGGTTTAGGGTCTAGGGTTTTGGGATTAGGGTTTAAGGTCTAGGGCTCAGGGAACTCAACCACAATCCTCTGTGTCAGCCGCATATCCTCAGGGGTCTCTACAGGCCACCCTAAACCCCAATGCCATAAACCCTAAAATGTATATAAGAAATGCCCAAGCCCTATGAACTCTAGATCCCCAAAAACCCAACCCTCATAGGCCCTAAACCCTAAAAACATCCACCCTTCAAAAACCCAAACCACCAAAAGGTCAACAGCAATAAGCCCTGAACTCTAAAAGTCCCAAGGCCTGCAACCCCTAAAGTCCCCTTTAGGTAGATAGAATATGGGGTATATGGGGATCTCATTATGACATACCCAAAGCCATATTCTATCCCTAAACCCTACACCGTATTATATACCCAAAGCCATATTGTATCTACTTAAGCGGGACTATCAGCCTATCTGTTCCCAGAACATCCCCAGACATGGCTGTTGTAGGGTTTAGGGTTTAGGTTTCCCTAAAC
>CAJNIZ010047491.1:3244-23171 GCA_905231905.1 Symbiodinium pilosum | reverse complement strand
TAGACAATGGCTCATATGGGGGTTTCCCCGAATGGGGGTACCCTATATGTAGGGTTTACTGTTTAGGAATTCGGGTTGAGGGTTTAAGGTTTCCCAGAACTAGGGGTGCCTTTTCCCTTCTAAGGATGTTTAGCATGTTGAGGTATATATTGGGGTCCCCCTATGGATTGAAGGCTTTGGGTGGACAGGCTATGGTTTGGGTATTTGGGTGTAGGACATGGGGTTGAGTTACACGAGGTTGCAAAGGTTCACAAGTGTCAGTGGCCTTTATCGAGTCTGGTCTATATCCAGCCTGGTTATGATAGGGATTCGATACTACCTCCCTTACTTCCCCTCCTCAGGCCTCGTTGTTTCTTTAAAGTCTTGTTTGGCGGAGGGCGAGTAGGGAGAGTGTAGTATGAGATCCCGTGTTAACCGTGTTAACAAGTGGGCCCAGAGGGGTATGCCACACACTCAAGACCTCCACACCGATTGCAATAATGGGCACGAGGCTTTTCAGAAAGAGGGACGGAATGTCATCCTCGGTATCATGCATGACTACCAAACACTCCTTGGAGAGCATCAGGTATATGAGCTAAAGTCTAAACTCCTTAAAGCGGGGGAAATGTAGGGGAATATTATGGGAGTTAGTAAGGGGGATATTAGGAGTTTAGACTATGGCTCACATGTCCCTATAAACCTCCAGTATCCATTTCATGTTCCATGTTCTTTTCCATTTGAGTCTCCATTATGGGGGATTATGGGGGTTATATATCCCTAAACCCTAAACCCTTTTTACCCCTATAATACCCTATATTTCCCTAAGCCCTAGGGTTCCTTGAAAGTGGGCCCAAGACAGGGCGAAGCTTGCAGCAACCCTAATTTAATCCCTAATCCTAAACGGTCATCATGCTTACGAGAATCTGGGGATGTTCTGAAAATCCTTTCATGTTTTGATTACAACAACCGCCCAATGAACAGCTAAAGTTGGTTTGGGTCAAGATCTCAGGGCAGATAGTGGGACCATGGGTACCCCTATGTAGCCTAACCCCTAAGCCCCGCACTAAAGGATTGCGTAGTGCATTTTCAGCAACTCAAGAACTGGGCCGCAACTCCTTCGTGGCTTGCTAGCTGACATGTTCAAAACTCCTCTCTGACAAGAACGTGAAGCATGGTATGTTGGTACTCATTTCGACCCCCTGTCTTGCATCCTTCAATTCAACGCGCTTCAGCCCGGACCCTGAACGGGTAGTCAGGTTTAATGTAGTAGAGAATATTGGAACATAATCCTTACATAATACAACCCCTTAATTATTCCCTACTGACAACCAGTGAGCTTAGTCCGGGAAGGGTAAGCTCTGAAACTGCTGAGATTCAGCGAGATAAGCTGGAGGAGATGTACGACCTGGTACCATGCTCAGACATGAAAAGCTCGGGAATCATATGGGGTTTCAAGGCCCCAAAACAGACCTAAGCAGAAAAGAATCATCATAAGTGTCCCAACATTGGGAAATTCCTATATGACGGCAGCGCGATTAATCCTCGGCTTAATTTTCATAGATATGCTTGCTGCTGGGTCGAGGATGGTCAGTCCACGCCTTGGGATCAGCAGGCAATTTGTTGGGATCACAGACATAGAGCTTCTTTCGTTTTTGGTTCTGAGACCAGGACTAGTATTAAGTTACATGTACAATCACTACGGATCCAAGCAGGGTTGGTTTGGTTGGGCTTTATTAGCAGCCTCTTCCCAATTCATTAGATTCACATGGCCTGTACACGGGCTTGGCAAGATCAGCTATTTCTTCTGAATTCGTGATGGAAGCAGGCACGGGGCTTGTGCGAGACAATTCTTGTTAGAAAGGTAGCGCTTCCGAGAGAATTTAGCCTCAATAAGATCTTTCAATGAAAGTCATGCCCCCAACTTCATGATTACTACGACCAGACAGACCTAGTCTCCATGTCCAGTGGAGCTTTCAGAAAGACGGCATTTCATTTCCCAAGGAGGAATGCGGGTACGAGCTGGAAGTACTGACTGGGAGTAGGCGGCCAGGCCTGACCCCGTACTTAGCGGCCTCACACTTTTGAAGCCGGACAGACTCCAAAATCTCAAAAACTCCACCCCTAGATCCTAATTAAACCCTTCAATATCTAAGCCCTAAACCGAGCCTAAACCCTAAACCCAAGGGAGGCCAGGCTTGTTGCTCAGGACTTGGCGCAGTTTGACAAGGCCAGCGCCACAGCTTGACAAGCTCTGGGGTGGCCATGGTACAGCTTCTTGAGGATGATTCACTGGCCGGATATGGATATGTTTCAAGGCATATACTCGAATCCTAATTCTGGTGAGGGCCCCATGTTTGAGAGACGCCAGAGATGTCAAAATCGAGCTTTGCCAGAGATTTTTGAAATGAGCTTCTGTATGAAACCTTTCGCATGTCGAGATGTTGTCCGAGAGACCGGAGTCCTGCTTGGGGTTGGTGCTGCTGATGGTCTGTGTTGGAAGCACCTGAGGACCAAAAGTGGGCACCTGACGCTTGAATTGGTGGACGCCGTACCCAATCCAAGTCCAGAGGCTTAATAAGCATTCGGTTGGAAGTTGAAAGGATGAGACGATGTGGATGGCAGCCTAAACGCCATACAATCCGAATCGTTTAAGATCCGCCGGAAGTTGAGATCAGAAAAAAAAGCCACCAGCCCTCAAACCCAGCAGCCCCCACACTGCAGTAGCGAGTACTCAGAAGGATATGCTGTGGGGTTGCCCTTTTGTGTGAGGGCAACACGAAAGCCTTAAACCCCAAACGGCGTGGCCCAGATGTGTCATCCGAACTGCCCACCAAATCCTCGCAGATCCTCCTGGGTAGACAGATCCCTAGGAAACTTCTTGATTCCCTCATAACTCTGTTCTGGGTATCCTTCTTAGTGGGTCTGTCTTATTGGGGGTCCCCTACGTCGGAATCTAGCCTACATAATGAAACCCTAGAACTGGCAGATTGCTGTCATGCTGGACAAGTACAAGATCGGTGTCGAAGGTGCTTCGCAGGTCCGGAGGAGTTGTAGGCATACGCTTGATGGACATATTATGGATGGTGTAAAGTAGAGACTCTAGCTTCATACTACACAGGTATAGGTGGAACGAGCTTGATTAGATGTATTTTGCAATGGTGCTGTTTGTCAGTTTCTGCAGCTTGGAAGAGGTGCTTAGAAGAGGGTGCGCGCAACGGGGACTGCCATTTGCGAAGCCACAACGGCAGTTTCCATAAGCAGGGAACCCCAATATGGACCATCAAATACTATATTCCCTACTTTTATAAGGATCCCCAAAAGGGTACCCTAAATTTGGGAAACCCTCCGCACACCATTTTCAGGCAAGAGGAGTCCACAGGCAAGGCTTATGAGATGAAGGACAAGATGTACTAGTATTATTAGTGTCATTGTTCTTACTACTGTTGGTAGTATTAGTAGTATTGGTAGTATTATGGTTATGATGAATGTTATTTTTGCATTTTTACGATTGTTGGTATCACTGCTCTCTGTAGTACTTCTAGTATGATTGCTATCTACGAAAGTTTTGACCTTTTGAGATCGCCACGTAGGCTACATCATGACTGCTGTTGCGGAGGGTTTATTTGGGGGATCTTGAAATACCTACAATCAGACTGAGAACCATGCTTACAATGTAGGTAACCCTCATGAGGTCAGTTCGGGTTTTTAATTTCAGGTAGTAAAACTAAGCTACAAAGCCGCGTGAACCTCTTCTTGAGAACTGCAGCACGTGGCTAGAAAGGTGGCATGGTCAACTCGCTTCCGGTCATGTGTCAGCTTCTCGACCAAACGGGCCCTGGGGATACTAGAAACAGACACATACTTTTTACTTATCTAGGGATCATAAGCGAATTCTGGGGGGTCCTTCATCTGGGGATAGCTAGGGACTAGTTTTTGAAAATCCCGTTTCTGAGCTGTGAGGATAGCTGCATGTAACCACACCTGCTACTGTACCGGCTCAAGTCAACCTAGACCCGAAACCTTATCAATTTGCGGTTTATGTGAGGTACGTCACGCCAGAAGTTACAAAGAATCGATGGCAACAATATTGAGGATTTTCAGGCATGTTTGACTTTCATTTTCTCAAGCTTTACGCCAAGTCCCACATTCTGAAACCTAAAGTGTGACGCCCTCAATCAAAACCCGAGGAGCCCCTACCCGCATAGACACCGAAACCCCCATAGAGGCCTAAACCCCAAACCCTAACTTCGGTTAGTGAATGCCAGACCCACACCCTAAACCCTGAGCCCTTTCTTCAGGCACGGGTGGACAAAGTCTAGCGACACCCTGCCTCTGAGCCCCTTCTACAGGTATGGGTGGACATGTTCGAAGATGCGAAGGCGGGTCAGGGTGCATTGCCTTCAGCATGATGGCAACCTTTCCATTGTCCCCAAAAAGATGTATACAGAAAATTATCATCGGTGTTTTGGCGGTACAGAAAGCCTTAACATCACCTGCCATCGCAGCGGATGAATAACAGCCTGCTATGGTCTGAGCCCCCAGGTCCATAAACCCTAATCTTTAAACCCTAAACCCCAACCCTAGGCCCTGAACCCTAAACCACTTCAACCCTCTTTAAAGGTCAACCATGAACCCTTAACCATTGAATCTGCCTGGGAAGGTGGTAGTTCCTTGAAATAGTCCCTACTAGGTTTAGGGGTTTAGGGTTTAGGGTTTAGAGTTTAGGGTTGAAGATTCCATACTGTAGACCCGTGATTCATGAACTCCCCCCCCCTCAGTAGGGATTATAATAGGGATCCTCATTCCTCATATTAAGGCCCTTAGAAGGAGGGGGGATTGTTAATCAGGGGTCTAGGTTATGAGCTATAGTCTAAACTCTTTCAAGGGGGTTATGTGGGGGGGATTATATAGGGGGAGTATTTTAGGAGTTATTAAGCGGGAGACTAGGAGTTTAGACTATAGCTCGCATATCCCCATAAACCCCCAGTATCCATGTCATTTTGCATGTTCTTTTCCAATTGGTTCTTCATTCTTGGAATTCTATATCCCTAAACCCTAAACCCTATGCACCCCTATATACCCTTATAGAAACCCCTATAGATCCCTGTTTTGATTCTCCATTATTCAAGCATACCCCAATTTTGAGCAACCCGGAGGTCATCCTCTATCGTGAAATAGATTACCTGGCGGAGGCCACACCCTTGCAGCAAGAGTCAGAGCCATCTGGGTCTTCATAGGAGAACGTGGGATGACTGAGGATTCTTGGGTTTCGGGCTGAGAGCTTCGGCTGGGGAAGGATTGGGGTTCAGGGCTTCATTAGGGTTTGCGAGTGAGGGCATACAGCTTAAGTGAATGTCTCGGACTTATAGCTCCCTGCCCGCACAGACACATTCTTGACAGGCCCCCCTTCACTTCTTGGGGCGAATAGGATGCTCACTGCCACGACTTTACGGCTTAGTGCGCCGAAAATGCTTTAGCGCAAAGTGTTCCATGGTATATATATATATATAGAGCAGTGAAATGGAGGCTTCTCAGAGATGGGGTCCCTTAAACCTCGGGGTACACATGAGGATTAGCATTGGATCAGCAGGGCGTCTTATACTTAAGGATGAGAAAGGAGATGCTCCGGAGCCCTTCCGATTTCAGGCAAGTTCGGGTTTCCGTGGATAGCTATAACAACTAGGTGCCCTAGGAGTACTTTTGTTCCCTGTTTAGATTTGGGGGTCTCCTTTTGAAACCTGCACATTAGGAACAAGGGTACCCTTATTGTTAAGGGTGTGCTGTGAAACCTAGGCAGTTATGAAGGTGAATTAACCCAAAAACACAATCCTACTTCCTGGGGGCTAGTAGGGAATAAAGGAATCTGTTATACAGGGACTTTTTCGTGATCATATTCCCTTATTCCCTACTAAAAGGACCAGTAAGAAGAGCAAAATCATGCTTCAAATAGATACTACATAGGGATTCTATGGAGATGATATTCCCTTATTCCCTACTGCGAACAGAAAAGGATACTCCAAAGTAATACCTCAACTTCCGGGTTCTTGAATTCGCAGAGGAGCTTAAGAGTTGCTCTGCGGTGCCTTTCTTCCTACGCAGGGTTTAGGGTTTAGGGTGCGCCCTAAACCCTAAGCCCTAAACCTTAAAAGTTTTTCCCAGGCAGAGAACACCCGGCGGTGGACAGAGAATTTTAAGGATGCCGGCTCCCCAGAGTCACCATGTGGTTGCTCCTTTCCTGGCCAAATGAGCTATAATCTAGACTCCTTGAAGGGGTTATATAGGGGATTCTATAGGGGTTGATTTTGGTGGTTTCCGTACGGGGATACTAGGAGTATACCATACTTTTAGTATCCGCTTAGAAAACCTGAGTATAGACTATAGCCCAATGAATGATAGCCACCTCACCATGGGAAAAGAAAAGGAAACTACAGGGATTTTAGGGGTTATATAGGGTTGATATAGGGATTATAGGCCCTAAACCCTAAACCCTATATATTGGGGGTTACATCGGGATAATGGAAAAGAAAATGGAGCCTTCGGTTTGAAGGCATGGTTTGCAGGGTCTTTTAGTTAGTGAAGGGTTTAGGCTGTAGGTTTGAATTTAAGGTTCAGGATGTAGGTTTGAGAGTGTAGAGTTTAGGATGTATGTTTCAGAGTTTCGGGTTTTGAGGTTGGGGTTTACTGTTTAGGGTGACGTTCTGACTTACAGCTGGGTATGCAGACGGACTAAATGAGGGAATGTTGTCAGCAAGTTTCAGGCTCAAAGGTGTTGAATGCCCCAATCAGAGGCTTGGACCCCTAGCCATCCAACCGTACCATGCAGTGAAAAGAATCCGCTGGAAGGTCCAGGTAAGTTCCTAGCCCTCCGCCCAAGGCTTACACGCATAGACCTCCACATCCGCCAAACGTGCAGCCAGTGGGTAAACTGCAGGAGCCAGGCGTGATCTTCACGCAGCGCTGGTGAACCCTAAAGTCCAGTGTTCAAGGCTTCATATTATGTAGTACGCTGAACTGTAGGTAGGGGCCGTGCCGGAACATGTTTCTTTGTAGCTGAGATGCCAACGTTAAACTGATTGGATACGGAGACTGGTGGTTCTAGGCCGTCGTTTGTCGTGTATGGTATAAAGCTATAACGAGCTTCAAACTGTGGTTTTGTGCCCTGTGGGAGTTTTCTGCTAGTCGGGACCCCTGGTATAAGCGGCGTAGGGATCCTTGTTATGACGAACGCAAGAAGAAACACACAATTGAGACAATGCCCGCAGGATTTAGAAAACCGCCCTCCCCATAGTCCTTCTACAGGAAGAAGACCTTCAAACCCTCAGCCCTAAACCCTAAGCCATCCCTGCGCCCGAAGCACTAAACCCTAAACGTATAGTCCCCCTTAAGTAGATAGAATATGGGGGTATATGGGTATCTTAATATAATATACCCAAAGCCATATTCTATCTACGTGCGGGGACTATAAACCTTAAGCTCAACATCCCAACAGAGCCGTCTTCCAGATAAAGTGGGTGACAAGCCCTGAAGTCGTGGATGAGTGTCGGCCTGGCATGGATTTTGAGATGCGAGTTAAGGTTTTAGAGTTTTACTGTAGGTTTCAGGGTTTAGGGTTTTGGGTTTTTCCAGGTTATAGGGTAGGCGATTTGGGCTTCAGGGTTTGTGGTACGGTGGCTTCTCAAAATCAGGTACCTCAGGGTATGCAGGGATATATGCGATTATAACTTACAAGGGTCTTGTGGCTAGAATGTTTTAGGGGTCGTACTTTCGGGATGTTGGAAGGGTTCGTGGAACAGTGTTGGAAATGTCGGGATGATATGAGGGCCGCATTGTCATGGCACAGGTCAAGAGCCTTAAACTTTGAATTCCAGGATAATGCATCTCGCACATTTGAGTTCAAAGATGGTTGAGGCTTGAAGCTGCTATGGGCTGTTCTCAAAATTATGGGCACCTCAGGGTCATGGATTATTTTACGGCAGCCACTATTTAGGGGATTTAGGGGTACCAAAATGGGGAGGAAATGGGCCCCGCATTTTGGGAACTACGCACGTATGAAGGAGTAAGCTTGGTTTAGAAAGCAGCTGACACGTGGGCCAGATGATGCAGAAAATAGGACAGGTGTTTCAGGGCGACGCAGAGTATGAGCCATCATGAGCGCAGAGTATCCTGTGTGGGACCCACCCGCTTGCCTCATGACCTCCCTAAAACTCTTGGCCCTAAATCCTTGCCCATGTGAGCTATAGTCTAAACTCCTTAAACGGGGTTATACTAAGAGTTTAGACTGATTATAGCTCATGTCAGTCACGACCTCGAAAGTGCTGGCCCTGACGTTCGTCCCGGGCACGAAGATCTCGGACTGCATCTTCAATGGCTAATAGAATTGTGGATGCCTTTTGTTCTCCGAACATTGAGGCTCATTATTTCGGAATCCCCATAATAAGGATTGCTGTTCTATATACATATAATATACCGTTATATATATATATACGCATACTTTATGTGGTGTCTCCATGGATTCCTTCTGTGGTTAACGGGAGCTGGGCTTAGAGGATGGGGTGTTGTTCCAAATAAATGGGTGCCTCTCTGATAGCTTTTGTGATACGGCTCAAACCTGCGGAAGGGTGAAGAATTGACAGGTCGTAAACAAGCCGATTACTTTTGCAGACCTCAAAGGGTCAGGACGTTTCAAGGAGCTCCCTAAACCCTAACCCCAAACAAGAAATCCCTCCGCGGGTCACAGCCTCACTTGCAGTGTTGAATAGAATCGCCTCAGCCTAGTACTCATATCAACCGTTGCCCACAAGAGACTCTACAGATTGGAGGGCAGAACCGAGATTCTAGGGTGCGTGGTGTTTCATATTGAGTGACAGGGCTTTATACGTCTATATGTCTAGATATCTACAGTTGAAAAAGCTCTATCTCCTGTGTTCGTGTATGGAGAAAACATGAGATGCAATCTCCACTGTTACCCAGCCCCACCCCCCGCCCCTAAAAGCTCCACTGTTACACCAATCCCTGCTGTAGCCTCCAACAAAACAGTGGAAAAGGTAGCAGAGATGGACTTATGGTTTGGAACTGGTCTGACGTATAACGCAGGGCTTCCGAGAACTTAGGGGTCCATTTTGGGGTCCCGGGATAAGGATCATAGTATATTGGTTTTTCTATTGGGGCCCCGCGTTTATCGAACCTCCAATCCAGTTTTTTGGATTTGGGGTTCATGAAGTTTTTTCTCATTGGGCAACGGCTTGCCTTGCTCTGAGCTCTCTTCGGGGAAATTTGTGCAAGTTTGTGCATGGGCAAGTGTTGCTGCCAGTCAAACTCGGATTCTGTAGCTTTGCGGGCACTCTGTTCGTAAGGGCGTATAGCATAAGGAACAGACGTTGATAGTCTTTGGGTGTCTTCATGGATATCGCACCCTTGAACGCTGCGATACCGTGATACAAGGAAGAGGGCATGAGCTGTCCCTCAAAACGTAGGTGTATGGTCTTGCAGTATAGCCAGCTGATGCATGTTGTCCTCATTGGGAGTAATTACGTACCGCCCACCCCGTACCACAAATGCTTGACAGGTCTACAAGAAAAGGCTGTGTAATATCCTTGTAAATGCCACGCACGCCACGTATTGTTATCACGGGAGCCTGAAGAACTCTCGGCCTGCGCAGGACCTGAAGAAGCTCGAAAGTCAGGGCTTTGACAGGACCCAGCTGGCCAAAAATCTGGCGCAGGCAGCATGTGCAGTGGCCGACGGACAGTGAAGGATGGGGTGCAAGCAGCGCGCAACGTGCGTATCGAAATGTTAAAACCTCTTTTCCCTCCAAGCTTTACACATCCCAAAGCTCACCCTCCAACCTACACCAATAAGCGCATTCTATACACACTTGGGCTGTGTTTTGACGGAGGCCTACCTTCTTCAGTTCTGCAAGTTCGGCTTCTTCAACACGGACTGCCGGCAGAGGTTAACAGACGTACGACAGCGGATTCACAATCCCCATGCCAAGCTCGAACCTCCACATATCCAACCCCCGTACCCTGCTACCGTTACCCAAAACTTCGAGAACAATGGTAATAATGATAATAATAATAATAAGAATAATAGTAATAATAATGATAACTGGCTGGCTTTTGAAGGGGTAAGTTGCAGACATCACGAGTGCTCGACCTCCAAAACATGCACTTTGCAAGCCTGACCCGATTTGTGGTAGCTTTTTACAGGCTCCAACCGTAAGCTATGTACCCATGCCTCAAACCTTGAAATTGCTGCAGGACCCTCATCCTGGCAACTTGTCCGTGGATGGCGAATACCCTGGAGGCAGTTGTGAGGACGTGTTCAGAGATTGCCAGAAGTCATGTCTCGATTTTGGCATTTTATTTGCCTTTTGGCAACTTGCTGTTGAATTCAATCGCGCATTTCTTTTTTTCCGCAGGGTGTCGCTGATTGCAAAGACCCCTGTGCTCGAGTTCACTGGCGCCTTTCCGGTGTTCATGCTTTTGAGGGTTCCCCGTTTGCAGCATACGGGTCCCGCATTAACGGCGCACAGGCTTCTTGGTTACTAATTTCCCCGCAAGGGAAGGCTGAATCTTGCGAAGCTCTAGGGGAGTGTCAAGACCGTGCTAACTCATGTTTTTTCAATTTCCATTGTAGGGGCCCCAAAGAAGCCCTCCTATCTCTTACAACCTCCATGCGCGCGCTTGGGATGAATACAGCCACACCCTCCTTCATTTCAGTTCCCTCCGCCCAGTTCTAGAAAACTCACCTTTTCAATCATGAATGTTGCCAATAATATGGTACCACGTAACAAAGGAGCCACATTGCCGCATTGAACTCCTGGCGACAACAAGAGCCGTGCATGGATCCTCAACCTTCCTACTACTCTACCAGGACCCTCCTGGTACCCTTAATTGGGGATATTAATATATGGCCCCTAATAATGGGTGCTTAGGCCGCGACGGAGGGTAGGAGGAAGGTTCAGGTACATGTAACAGTTCCAGCATTTATGGAGGTCGGCTGATCGTTTACGACTTCGGCCAGGCTATGGGACCCGACACACATGGTTGATGGACAAGTTCTTGCATGGCCTGAAGTATACTGAAATACCTCAGTTCCCTAGGTTTAGGCATGTAAGGTCACAAGGATTTCGTCCACCCATATTGGGGCTGTGCAGCGACTGCTTAATGAGGATGTTGGGTGGCATGAGGCACATACATGTTTTTGGCAGTTAAGCCTAGGCCCTATAGAACCCAGAATCTTGGCGGGTATGACTATTGCGGGTCAGGGCGCCAAGGAAGTAGAAGCGCCGTATGGTTGGTACGGCGGTTCAGTGCCCTTTGAAGGTAATCTGGATTGCTGTGAAGAATCTTGAATTGAGTTACAATTCTAAGGAAGCCCTCTAACTTACTATATACCCATATTATTACTATATGCCCATATTATTACCATATACCCATATTATGGTAACTTAACTTAAACTCCTTAGCAGCAACCCAATAGCAGGCGACATCCTTCAGGTTCATCTCGAGCCTGTCTGATGTTAATAGAGGGAGCTTTGTTATCACAAGTCACCACCACCACCCCCCACCCCCCCAAAAAATCAAAGAAACGAACATAACACACGACTATGATATCCTGAACCCTAAACCCTAAACCATATGAGCGCTCATGTGGATATCTTAGGTCTTATTGTAGGGGTTAGGGAACGATATTATCTAGGGATTATATAAGGATGAATTGCATCCCCCTATTTCTTGCTAAGAGCCAGTACGTAGCTGAGTTGGCTTGGGTCGCGCCTTGTGGTTGTTTTTTGTTGTGGATCCGTTTAGAGCTACAATCCGAGGCTCTTCTTACTTGTTTATTAGTAGGGAATAAAGGAATAGTTAAAAGGATTTAGGGCTTAGGGTTCGGGGTTAGTAGGGAATGAGTGAATATAATCCCTATGTAATGTATTCCCTTATTCCCATCATCCAGTAAGCCTACTCCTATGGCACTCCGTACATGTTCCCAGTGTATCCCTTGGAGGTAGACTCTGTCTTCTACAATGCCTACAAGACCTAAAAAAGTTTACCTGCAAGTTCGAGGGTAGTGATACATATGTAGTGTTAAACATGCCCCCAATGGTGTTAGTACCATGGGCATGTAACCCAGGTCTAACTGCCCATGAACCACGAGTTAGCAGCATTGGACAGCTCCTATTTTTAGAGTAACATTATATTCTCATTCCAGATAGAGTACTTTATGAACCGAAAAAATACTTGTACTCGGTGCAACCACCAAACATCCCTGAATCCTACATCATCCTTATATAGCCCCTGGATAAACCCTATCTACCCTTTTGAGGGGGATTTCGCAACAAGAGACCGTAAACCCCAAACTCTAAATTTCATATTCTAAACCTTAACCACAGGCCCCGAACTCTACACCTTAAACCCTGACACCCGAACTCTCAACACTAAACCCTAAACCTCATATAAACCCTGAAGCCTGAACTCTAAAGCCTAAACCCTAAGCAAAAGGCCTGCGAGCTGACAGATAAACAAGCTGATGGCATCCTTCAGGCCAATTTGCGGTGTTTCTTTCATAGTCAAATAAGGCCTCGGGTTTGAGGGATTTAGGGTTTAGGGTTTAGGATGTAGGGTATAGTCATATGAGCTATAGTCTAAACGCCTTGAAGGGGGTTAGAAGGGGGATTAGAGAGGGATAATTATAGAGGCTATTAAGGGTGGAATAGAAGATAATGTAGATCCATGATTAAAAACCCTTCCTTTGAAGGGCCTTAACACTAGGATCCCTCACAATCCCTATTTAGGGGAGGGGGCTTATTAATCAGGGGTCTACATTATGAGAAATTCTTTTTGGAGGGGATCCCAAATGAATAGGTTGCAGTATTTTTGGATATGCACGTGTGTGTATAGATAATATAACTTCCCAGATTGTATAGTAATTTGAGACCTGTAAGGAGCGTCCCGAGGGCTTGAGGTTCCGCGTGTTTTCGTTAGAGCTGTGGCAGCTTTTCTGGTGGGTGTCTTTATTTATTGGAGAGGTTTCTGGGGACTTCTCAGACATGTTGGGGCTTGGAATTCCTAGTACTATGTAGGGATCATATGGGTGGTTCCCAAAATTAGGTCCCATTCTGGTATCCCCAAATATTAGGTGCTGTGATACAATCTATAGCCAAAAGGGGCCCATAATTTCGCAACAATCATATGAGGACTTTACAGGGGCTATATACGGATATTCCCCCAAGACATGGAGAATCAAAGGGAAAGCAAAATAGAAGCTATCACGCACAGGGTTGTAGAGGTGAATTGCAAACGTTGAGCTTGCTTCTCATTGTGGTATATAATAGTAGAGTAGTTTCCATTTTCCAGTATCCCCAAATAGCCCCAATATATAATCCCTATAGAAACCCTATAAACCCTAAACCCCTAATGACTGTGATTGGCAGCTGATCTTCCATAGGTTGGCACTCGAAGATGCCTGTTGCTGTTTCTAGGGTTTAGGGTTTAGGGTTTAGAGGGCTGTTGCTTTTCATGTTCAGCGGCAAGGTAGTTGATTAGGAAAACTGGATAATTAGTTGGGTTCACAAGTTTCCGCTGAGAACTTATGGACAGATTCAGAACTGCATGTGTCTGCCTGGCATGCCAGGTGATCCAGTCCATTGTTGATTTTGAAGCCGCGGACTGCGTGAAGGCATATCCCGCAGTGCGGGCATGTTCCAAAGCCGCAGCCTTTGGGTTTTGATAGACACAAAAGTTCAAGAATTGCTGCTACCAGCAACATAGGCATCATGGTTGAATATTGGAATTGCTACTGGGACATTGGGCGTGCAAGTTTGTTGTTGAGTGTGCTTGAAGTGCTTAGAGGGCTGATGTTGGGTGTAACACACTCACCCCAAGAGAACGAAGCCTGCTGGTAGCCCGGGTGAAATGGCAGGGTCAGCAGCGAGATCATTCTTGGCCCTCAGTACTCGACCAAATCCATTCTTTACAGCATGCTGTGAGGTTAGAGAATGCCCTTGTGGGTGTCCTCTTGCCCTTGTGGCAATGTTGTCTTGAAGCCCAGCTGTCGCAAGCACCCTCCTCTGAAAAAGATCGTATTTTCCTGGTTCATGCCGCAGTGACGATCCTGGTTTACGTCCCTGACCGCGAAGATCCTTACTACCGCCATCTTCCATTGCAAAAGGGCCACAAATTTGGCACGTGCTTGTGAAGACCTGCAACATTGAACCTCTGAACTCATGGGAAGTTTCCGGACTCGCGATTCCATCATGCGCGCGGAAGTTTGAGTTCTCATTTGGGAAAGGGTTCCTTGTATGAGAACATATGGAGACATCTTCAACAGTTTGCGATCTGCTGAATCCATGCCGAAGTAGTTAAGCATGTTTTGCAAACATGGGCTTCGTGTGCCTCTCCACTCCAGCAAGAAATGAGACTTTGCCAGAGACCCCCTTCCTACGATCACGAAATTTTCTCTACATTGTAAAGGAGAACTTCTTGGGAAGGAATCCACGAGTTTGTTTGCAGCATTAATATCGCATTTACCGACCATAATCCGCCACCACATTAGTAGTCGTAAGCTAGGCTGCTGACAAGGTATACTGGGTCGCTGTTAAGGAAAAAATATTACTGGAACAAGGAAACCCTATGATTTTCTTCATACCCGTATCATGGCAACTTGATTTAAGTTCCTTACCAGCTACTCAGTAGGGTTGATGTTGCAGGCTCTAGTATGGGGCTCAAGCTCTGCAGCTCACACCCAGATGTCAGCACCATACTGGTAACCAACCAGCGTGGCGCTTTACCGCCTTTAGGGTTCAGGGTGTAGGGCTTAAGTTTAGGGTGTAGGGTTTAAGTTTAGGGTGTAGGGTTTCGGATTTAGGGTTTAGGGTTTAGGATTCAGGATTTAGGATTTAGGGTTGGGGGCTTAGGATTTAGGACTTGGGGTTTAGTTAGGGTAACCCTGAAACCCTAAACCCAAAACCCTAACCGGATGTGGGTGCCAATGTAGACCCTACAATACTACGATCCTGATTACGCATCCCCCCCCCATGGTACCCCCACTTTCGGGAAACCCTAAGCCCCAAACAGTACTTTCCATTTTCTTCTCCATTATCCACATCCATTATCCTCATATTCCCATTCATAATCCCTCATTTTGCGAAGTCCACAATATCTTGCAGGCAATGGACAGCCTGGGATGCCTTAAGGAAGGAACCGACTTCTCGGTGCCTTGGGTTTCAGGGCTTAGGGTTTGGCATCCAGGGTTGCTACCAGGATGGGCTATTAGGCCGTATGGTCCCCCTAATCTACCCGTCTTTGGGTCCTTGTAGGGAATCATGCGGCTTAAGGTTCAAGGTATGAAAGGTTTAGGGCTTGAACTTCTGGAAGCGCAATCACGTCCCCATTTTGGCGATGTTTGGGCCGTCTGAATTGAGGGTTTGGGTTGTAAATGCTTTCTCATGGGCTCAGCAAAAGGTGTCGGGGTTTAAGAGGGAAGGTTTGTTGCATGAAGAACCAACCTTACATTCACACTCACGTGAAACATCCGGGTCAATGGTGGTTCCTAAGATTATCAGATTTGTCACATCGTCAACCAGAAAAGGGCAATGACATCCTTATCATGCTCAGCATGATCCATACCGCCCTTTTCGCTTACTGGGGTTTAGTAGGCGAGAAGGCAATAATTACATAAGGATTACGTAGTGATTCAATTCCCTTATTCTGTACCAATCGCCAGTAAGTTTGGTCCCATCGAGGTGAGTCTTTGTTTAGCGGCTGTACTGGGCGTCACATGTTGAGGAATCTGCAGAGGACCCTTACTGATAGGCTCTTGTAGCACGTAGGGGCGGTATCGGGAATGTCCCGGCTTGCTAGATATGATTACTTGGTCACGGGGAAAGTTTGTCAGCTTCTTAGGAAGGTGGGCTATGGTGATCCCGTAGCTGTTGCGAGGTACCGAAATGTTTCACCATTGCTCCTTAACCCTCCGTGTAGCCCCGGTGTGATCGCTTTCCTGTCTTTTGAACTCTACTGCATCCAGATCTCAAATGTCTAAGAATGAACTTCCATCAGATCCAAGTAGATTGCTGTGACGCACGTTTTGGAATTTTGGCTGCAGCCATGGATGGCTTCAGGGGGCTGGGCACTGTTTGTCAGCAGCTGCCAGCACATCATAGTTGATACAAGCAGTGCTATTTGTAATGGTCTCAAAACAGAACCCCAAGAAAACCTAACTCCCCCCAAACAAACAAATCTTCCACAGAAAGTACTGATCCCTAAACCCTCGTCCCTAAACTCTGTTTCCCCCAATTTCCCGACAGGCCGTCGAGGGCGTTGTCCAGAAGAACTTTGAGACCGGAAAGGCAGGGCGCAGCTGGATGTTACAACTTGCGTCATCAAAAGACGGATCCCTTTTTGAAAGCACGTCTTTGGGAATGTCATAGTTGCTATACAGTAAAAGGAGTGTAGAGGTAGTTATTTGGTTGTATCGAGGGCTATATGCAATCATTCAGTCATGCGGGCGCGACAGAAGGTAGAGATGCTTTTGGATGTATACACCGGCCATAAGAAAATTGGAATGGACTTGAAAACGCTGTGAGGAAGGGCTGCGAACTTTGTAGTGGTGGCGCTGAGAGCGTGGGGGCATGGCTAAAAAAACGGTATCGGCGTCACTTATCTAGAATTGCTTGAGGTAGAGCCCCTGCCCGGCATGCCGTCTGCACCCATGTCAGCAAAGCATTCTGTTTCGTTGCGCGTGTTTATATCATCTCAGCAACTCATCTAACCGATCCTCGTCTCTTTGGATTTGGCCTGCTGCAACAAACAGACAGGATTCCTGAAAAGGCGACCTAAATAATTCCTGGTAAATACAATTCCACCCTTATCTCCTGAGTCAGGTCAAGAGCAAACGAAGCAAGCGAAAGCGCGAGCTTTCAGAGGAGTCGCATACTGTCGAAGCCTGAATGATTACAACCATTGTGGGGGTTTCTAGATGCCTCGTGAATTGTAAGTATAGGGCATCTCAGACATCAGCATGATATTTGTAAGTATAGTCCACCTTAAGTAGATAGAATATGGCTTTGGGTATATTATAATAAGACCCCCATATACCCCATATTCTATGTACTTAAGGGGGACTATAGTTTTTCAGGCTTCTACACGGGCTTTTGCGCCTGCAGCTTCTGCTCAACGGGCTATGCTTGAAGTATATTGAAGGGAAATGAATGACCCAAACCCTTAAAGTAAAACCCTGTTTGACCTTCATAGGACCCTTATGGGTTTCTTATTATAGGGCCTACGGCAACCAAACTTTTCTGGTAAAGTATGTTGGGCATTTTAATCGGTTCTGTTTCAACATCAGCCCCACGTCGGCCCTGTATACTTCCTGTATAACCCTGGCAGTATCCTTACACAGTCCGACCATAACCCTGTATGTTCATGGGCAACTCCTGTACGGAGAGCCCATATCTAAACCCTGACTCAATTCCTGAATCTTGGGCCAGGCTAGGCCTGGCTGCTGTGAAGCTGCTATAGTTTGCGGTATTTAAGGCTTATGTTTTGGATCAGGGGCCCCCGAACATCCAGATACTATGATCTTTATGATGCGCACCCCCTCCCCCCCCCTTCCCCCCCAAAAAATGACACCCATTTTGGCAAGCCCCTTGAAGGTGATTTGAAGGTATTGGTGCAGGTGATTGGATTATGGAGGGCCCTGTTGACCAGATCCTGAGGATTCCAACGGGGGATGCTTCAAAATCCGCGTACGTTTTGTGTCTACCCCAATCTGAGATAATTAAACCCTAAACCCTAAACCGCGTGGTTTTACATTATTAGATTTGCGCTTCAACGTTGAGAGAGTACGTAGGTCCAATACTCATCGTACTGAGGACAGTAACTGTGGCTATTGACACTTGTGGAGACGCTAAACTCTCTATAGCCTATTAGGCCACCCGGCAAACTTGCGCAGACCCTGCCTTCATCAACCACCAATCTTGAAACCTAGACCCTCTTCTGTTCTGGGCAGGAGGAGCAGAATGCGGAAGCACCTAAGCAGTCAGAGGTCATGAAGTTCGCCCTAAAGTCAGAGAAGTGTGTGGGGGATAAGGCTTCAACGTGATTAGCTTTTCCGTAGTGTTCATGCAGCATTTGGGCTTACTAAAGAGCACGAGGTCCCATATAATGCCTATAGAACCCCTGTATAAACCCCGACATAACCATGATAAGCCCCCTAAACAACCCCATATCATCCTTCTATAACCCCTGTATCTGCCTGACTCTGAGCAATGCAGATTGTAGACTTCACTGGTATCTCAGTAGTGCCCTTTTTCCCTTTGATTTCGGGGATCTCCTTCTTAAACCTGAACATCAGGAAAAAGGGTACCTTGATTGTTGAGGGGTTAAACCGGGGCAATCCCCATACAACTTTTTTTTTTTCTCCTAAGCCGATTGGCTGAGGAGTTTGGCAGGCTCCAGCAAGCGTAGTGAGGTTCTATGGTATATTGCATAGATCTTGGCGTGTACTGCACCCTTAACAGCTAAACCCCTAACCCCTCCGAAGCTCCCTGATGGAGGAGGTCTTGCACCATCCCTAGCATCAATCCTAGCTTCTCCCAAGAAGTACCTGAATTTGCTGGGTTGCTGTTAAGGAACTTAAACTAGGATACTGTAAGAAGGAAAGCATATTATTTTCGATATACCCATGTTATGATAACTTAAGTTCCTTGTCAGCAACCCAGTTTAGGCGGCGTAAGTGGTGCAAGAGTTCTTCCATCCACGAAGCTGCAATGGCCCCACTTGCAGTCCCGCGGCCGGCCAAGTAGAGTTATATCCCCAGTTGGAAAAGTTCACAAGGTTCCATGAAAGTCCACCAATGGCTGCGAGGGATCTTTAGAGCAGCGAAACGCGATGAAGGGAATTCATCAGGTGGGTGCATACTCAGTTAGTCCCCACACACTCGTTGAAAGCATCCATATGCCTTCACTTGTAATTTCAGAATCGCACCTGAACATTTACTGACACCTATGGATTTTTGCCCATGCAAAGAATTCTTATATATTGCCTTAGAGGCTCGAAAAAGAGTCCACTAGCTTCCGCACAGGTATTTCCGAAAACAGTGGTCCCACCTATGCAATCCACGCAAATCGTATATAATCCTTGTTTTCGGGACTTACACAGGGAGATGCCTAACGTTTGGCAGCCTGAATCCCTATAAACTCTTACGTCGTCGCAAGATGCATTTCATTTCCCAGGTTCTCTTCCACTTGATATCCGAATATTCCTGTCATATCCCTAAAGCCTATATAACCTTTGCATATTCTTGTAGAAACCCTTCAAAGCGACCATCCTGAGAGCGCTTGCAGGTACTTCCAGCTGCCCCCTGCGCTGGCCTTCGTGTCTCGAGCCATTACCCAGATGCAAGGCGTTGGAGTGATGCTGGACGAGGACACGCGTTCTTGTACATGGGGATCTCCTAAGAAGGCTGGGGGATACTTTCTTGGGGGGGGATCTCCAGAATAAGGATTATAGTATTTGGGGGTTTATGTTGGTCCTTTTAATTTATGGAAACTTCCACGGCGCCACATTTGTACATAGACTGATGGATCAAGTGGCAGATATCTTCGCATCTTTGTATAGAGAGATATGCATAGATACATCTGTGGTAGCTCTCATGATTGTGGGTGAGTCTGGGGAAGTCCTGTTGTGGGATTGTCTGCCATATAGGTTCAAATTCCCGATCTTACCAGGGGCACGGATCGGAAAATCAGAGGCAAGGGAATCACATGTTAAGTTAAGATGATGCCTTAGCTCCATGTTTCCTTGCTGAGTTTGTCCGCTCCTCAATCTGTGACAGCCATGCGTGCAGGTAGGCCTTAATCTGTCTTTTGGTTGGCTAGGGATGAAGATATGGATCCTTACAGTAGTCTCTATATAACCCATTATAGTAGTTTCCGTTTTCTTCT
>CAJNIZ010047490.1:13367-28032 GCA_905231905.1 Symbiodinium pilosum | reverse complement strand
CATAATTTTGACCACCACCCATGTGGCTTCAAAAGTCACTACCGATAATGATGGTTGATGCTGGCAGGCTTGCGCCGTCGCTGAACAAACAGCTACAGCTCCCTTGCTGTGACAGTAGCATGAAAGGTTATATAGAGGTTCGACAAAGGTCATATTATGCCATGGTTTGATGAGGAAATTTATTTGGTAATTGTATGAGATATACGTGGGCACAGCATTGGCAGCATCACCAGCAATCGCCACGCCCCAAGCCTACTTGGAACCTCAAAAACCTCTGTAGCACCGGAGCCCCGCACTAAATTCAGAAAATCAGGAGCTTAGTTTCCTGTATAGTCTTGTGGGCACTCGGTGTTCAGATCCCCGGAAACAAGATAACAAATCAGAAGCCCAAGGTATCGCCGTCAAGGTCATGGTGCTTGTTTGATCTTTTTACAAGTTCTTCCTGGCTGCTAAGAAATGGGAAACCGAAGGTACCCTCGACCCGACGAGGCCCTTTCTTAAACAGAGCCGAGGCACAGTACTTGTGTAACGGCTTAGGCTTTAGGATGTAGGATACAGGATTCAGGATTTCTTTAATGAGCAGCTCTTCTCCCTTTCTTTCCACGAAGGGATGCAGCGCCAACACTCTCACATACTACTGCTTCAACATCACCCAGAATAGTCTTAGCATGACATAGCAATGAAAACGTAGTCCTAGGAGTACCTACAAGCCAGGAGCACCTCCCAAACAAACTCTACAGAAGACCTACTACGTCTCAGCAGAGCCCCAACCCAAAAACCCTGAACACACCCTCAGCTCTAAACCCTCCTTCTGGAGCAGATATATATATATATACATACACAAATGTATTTGGATGAATTCGCTGTGGACTACATCTCTAATAAAGCCCTACAAAAATTGCCTACTCCTACGCAAAAATGGGGGGGGGGGGGCCGCACAGCATACCCTTTTTCCCNNTGAACCTTAAACCCTGAATCCCAAAGCCCTGAACCCGAATCTTGGGGCCCAAAACTTTGGGCGGGAGTCTGGGAGGGTAAACCCGAAACCTAAACCCTAAATGGTAGATTCCATTTTCTTTTCCATTGTCCCTAAATATCCCCAATATATCCCCCATATAACCCTGTAACCCCTATAAAAACCCAAGCCAGAGGGGCGAAGTTGTCGAAGTAGGCGTGGTGCCAGCCTCACCCGAGCAAGTATGGCATTGAAGGGCTTTGCAGTATTGCTGTTAAGGAACTTAAATTAAGTTACCATCATATGAGTCTATAATAGCAATGACAATAACTAAAGTTGAGTTTCCTAACAGCAACCCGAGGCCCCCCTAAACCCTAAACCGTTAGGGTTTAGGACGGGGGCCTGGGGGTTGGTCTTCTTCCGTACACTTACCCATAGACTAGACAATCAAATGGAAAAGAAAACGGAAATGACATGGACACCAAGGTTCCACAGGGTTATATAGGCAGTACATAGAGTGGAACACCTAATGGAAACGCACGTGGAACATGAAATGAAAACTGGAAGATTTGAGAGTTGGGGTGTCGGAGCTAGGGCCCTAAACCCTATACCCTACAAGGACGAATGTTATGAACTAAAGGCTCTCTTGATAGACGAGCCGGCTGTCAGTGCACCTGTTCAGGGCTCAACATGGACTTCGTGCTGGCGTCATTCACGTGGATGTAATCCCCTCCCCCTAATATTCCACCCCCGAAAGGGGTATATAGGGTTTATTATCAGGGCTCAGGGTTTGGGGTTTAGGCCCCCCACCCACCCCCCCTAATATCAAAGACTCCCTATTGGTAGATATTATGTGAAATTGAACATATTTAATATTAGGGGGTGTGGGTGTTTAATATCAGGGGAAGGGATGTGCTGACTTACCCTGTTTGGAAGTTCGTAATCATACTAAAGGACTTCACCCTTGTGTTGTGTTATCAGTGATACACATAATTTTCAGTACATGCCTTACTATATACAATTTGCCTAAACGCAAAGGCGGTCGTGAGTTGGCAAAGTTGCACACATGAGCGATGATTGCAGGCATACTCAGGGCCAAAAAGTGCTTGCAATAAGTTACCGAGGAATATGTTCTAGGCTTCAATGAAAGGTAACCAGGCGAAATATGGACAATTCATTGCATCTTCGGGCGTGCTGTTGCAAGACAAACCTGGGCTCCAGGACATTGCCCAAGTCCTGCATTCGAAGGCCCAAAGGATAACAAGCTAAGCACATCCCCAAGTGATGCCCTGGGGCTGCGACAGGCAATAACTCTTCCTTTAACAAACATTGAGCCGCGCAAGTCCTTCCATGTGCTACTTTCCCCAGCTCCAGTATCAATTGCATTTAGCGGCACATCTCGATGAAATAGATAGCCACTCAGCACGCGCATGGCTTTTGAACGTGGTTCCTCTAGTAGAACAAGTATGGAAAGCCACCGGGCCTGGAAAGCCACGTGCCCGTGCTTTCTCACCAAAAGCTTAACATGTAGGTGGGCAGGCCCAAAATCTTCAAGGAAGCCGCACATGTAGTCCCAAGCTGCGCCTTGCATAATTAGAAGGAATCTTGAATCCCATAACGAGTCTCCACCCTTGTTCCGAGAACTCGGCAGGCAATCCTCTCGAAATCATTGCGCCCAAGCTCACTCTGATCCCTTTTGAGGCCCTTGCCAGAGAGAAGCGCCACAGCTCCGATGGAATGGTCAGAATCGATAGACACCACCTCAGCTGGAGTTAGCGTCTATGCGTTTGGAAAGGGGTGCAGGGTCAGCTGAGCGGCGTTGCCCACATATTGGCAGGTTGACCCAAGCAAGATAATTCCTCCATATGACGATCTACTACTTGCAAAGGCCTCATGCGCATTACGACAATCTGATCCTTATGCGAATTACGACAATCTAACCCCTACGCGGGAAAGCTACTTTGCAACACTGCTCAAAAGTCGTCGCGCATCTTAACTCTAAACCCGGAGAAACTGTGGTTTTTTCGCTCCGATTATGACCCATAGATCTTTGCTGCTCTTATCTTGGTATGAATCCGCAGCTTAACAACTTTGGTACCAGACATCTGTAGCAGGAAAACAAGCTTGTACAGGGGTAAGATGTTCTTCAGCTGCCTAAAAAGCCTAAAGCATGGCAATGCGAGAGATAAGAGAGGCCTGAATGAACACAGGGTTTAATATAACCGCAATATACTACATATAGTAGTTTCCATTTTCTTTATTATCCCAATATTCCCCTAATAAACCCTAAACCCCATACTATAGTAGTTTCCATTTTCTTTTCCATTATCCCAATACAACCCCAATATACTATTCTTTATGGCATTACAATCTGCAGCTTGAAGCCCAAATTCAAGGACACCCCAAGGTGGACAATTGCCAGGTGGGTACACACAGATAGGACTCATATAGCGCTGGTATACAGAATTACTGTGGCTATTTCATGATATGAGCTATCGTCTAAACTTCTTACTGGGTAAATGGGGATTATATAGGGCAATACTATAGAGGTTATTAAAGGAGATACTAGGAGTTTAGACAATGGTTCATATGGGTCTATACATCGTCCTACCTACCTGATAGCTACCCACCTGGGACTTCCTTGACTAACCCCCACTCCATTCTAGAATGAGTCCAGGCTTGCAAGGACCACTTAGGAGACCCTAAACCCTAAACCCTAAACCCTAACCGAATACCTCCCTGATGCTCCCCTAGGCGCCGAAATAACTTCCGGCAATATGCTGAGAACCCAGGACCATGAAAAATCGTAATTGTGTGTATGGTGGCCCTTTTATTGTTTTCTGACGTGCTCTAGCCTCTTCTGGCGGATTAAGGACAGAACTTTTCCCAGAATGCTAGCTGCCCGCTTCCTACCACAAGATATGGTAGTTTCCCAAAATAAGGGGACACCAGCAGAGACCCCCAAATGCTACATTTTTATTGGGAACCCCAAAATGGTACCCCCAATTTTGGGAAACTCCCATATTCTCCATAGAAATTGGAATGCTGTGACGGGAGGAGTCTTTTCCACAACGGACATGATCATCCAGAATATACTACAACATACTATAACATACCATAAAATACTTCAATATACTATAATATGCAGCAATATACTACAATCTTCAATAATATACTACACAATACTATAATATACCATAATATACCACAATTTACAATAATATACTACAGAATACCATAACATACCATAATATACCACAATTTACTATAATAGACTACAGAATACTATAACATACCATAATATACCACAATTTACTATAATATACTACAGTGTATTATAACATACCATAATATACCAAAATTCACTATAATATACTACAGAATACTATTTTACACCATAATATACTACAATATACTATGATATACCATAATATATTACAATATACCAGAATATACCATAGTTTACTGTAACATCAAGCTCTGGGAGCCTCTGAGATGCTTCGCTCTCCAGCTGCATAGGAAGATAAAGGGCTCGAATCGATGTTGGGCATATTGGGGTTATATTAGGGTTACTTTAGGGTTGTATAGGGGTTATATTGGGCTCATATTGGGATTATATTGGGGTTATTTTAGGGTTGTATAGGGGTTATATTGGGCTCATATTGGGATAATGGAAAATGGAAAACACTATGTAGTATAATAGGGTATAAAAAGAGCATACTGCAACAAGCTGTTCATGGCAGTCTGTGCCGAAGAGTCGGCAAATGCTCTACAGTAAGGTTGCTACCTCGTCGGCGTCATCAATCAATACCTGATCGGCCAAGAGCAGGATCAGATAGAAGAACCGTGGAACTTGAAGGAATTCTTAATTCATTCTCTATGGTTTGCCCGCAGCCTCCAAGAATGGTAAGGCAGGAGCTTTGGAGTCCCGAATTAAAGCGGGCACGTTAGTCATGATAGAGTGTACATGGAGGGTCCTGGTGCTTACAACCCACTACAGTGTATAGCTTAGCAAAAACTAAAAGCCCGAACTGGAGAGTTTTTGTTCTATTTTTTTAAAGCGCGTGACAGCGCTTACCTGCGACCTGCATGCATTGCATTGGCAGAGAATGCCTGGACTAATGAGATTCTGGCTAGCAAGGGGTATATGGGGATCATGGGGGTCCTGTGCCAGAACTGCACACGGAGATTGTCAGAAAGTTCCAACACCACATGTATCTGAGGTCATACTGCAGGCAGGCTGCTCGAACGCGAGTGCTGTAACATGACAGTCCTTGGCTTTCACCAGGCTTAGTATGCAACGGTGATATAGGGCGTCATTGGGGGCATGTAGCGGAAAATGCGCCGCTCTCCACAATGTCACGCAGTCAAATGCTGGACGATGGTCACAAGAAGGCATCATGCTTGTGGGATTCTTTTAAATGCCGGGCCCAACATCAACCCTCGAACTGGGCTGCCGTTTCCTTACGCCGGCAGATGATTTTCTAGTATGCGGCCGGAGCAGAAGCATGAGCTCACAGCTGTGACAAAAGCTGACAGTCTTGAAACACTTTGGTCAAGAAACTTTGGTTGTCAGAGCACCGCACTGAAACAGAACACGTGTGCTGGTTTGACAAGGCAGCCCATTTACATTTATCCGCTTGCCACGCTCTCTTTCGACCTGCAATAGGAGTGCTGACAAACCAGCGGCTTGCTGTCTACTGTAGCACGGAAGCCTCGTGCCCAAAACATCCCGCGCCCAGTATGGGCCAGTGTTTGAACAATGTAATGTTCAACATGCACGAAATGCCGGCGCTGTCAAAACCAGCAGCAGCAGCAGCAGCAGCAGCAGCAGCAGCAGCAAGAGCAGCAGTGAGAGCAGAAGCAAGAGCAGCAGCAGGAGCAAGAGCAGCAGCAAGAGCATCAGCAGCAAGAGCAGCAGCAGCTGCAAGATCTGCAGAAGCAGCAAGGGCAGCAGTAGTCGTAGCTGACACATGCCGGCACCACCGGTCGCATTCACAACACCAGTGGCTGTAGTACTTGGCTTTGCTGTCTCTCTGTTTGGCCTTTTGGGGGGGAGCATTGCTCGTGGGATGCGCCTCAACATGTAGTTCTGTAGCCATGGTTGTCTTAAGATGCACTCCCCATCCAATTGTAGCATTGTCCGTGTATACATCTGGGGTGCTCAGTCTCCGTGTGCGTATGTGCGTGCTGTGTTTTTGTTCGCTGTGGGGCTAGCCAAGTGGCTTAATCGATGCCAAACGCCCAGCGGGGAGGGCAGTATCCCGGTCGCAAGGACTGTAGCGTTCCGTCCACCTTATCGCGCGCAGTAGCTGGAGTCTTTGGATGATAAATGAGTTAGGCTTGGGGGTGATGGGCGTTGGGCTTACCAGTCTGGAGCTCGAAGCACATCGTTGCACAAGCAACGCTGTCATAGTTGGTCACCCCCAGCGCAAGCAGGCAAAGACCCGATTCACAGTCCTCCAAGTCCACACTTCTCAAGAGCAACAGCATAGATGTCATCAAAACCCCAAACAAGGGATGCGAGACCCATCTTCCTGGACACATCTGCTGTTTCTTCTAAAGCCATGTCTATACTTCTGGACACTCTCAGTTTGAAAGGTCAAGCAAGGCATTCACCATTCATCCGTCTCTTCAACCCAAGTGAATAGGATGAACACTGGGTCTGCAAAAACAGAGCGGCAGACCATCACTACTTAAAAGGTGTACCTACGCAAGCATTGAAATGGGGGGGTCACTTTGCAGACTGCGCGTCTGAGCTTTTGATCAGACATCACGGGCTGAATGGGCTATCAAAGACTCGCCCCTGCACCCCCCCAGTCTATACCCACCATGGAATTGTGGCAAAGTAGAGGCCAAGCAGCCGGAAGCCTTTACTTTGGACCTTCACCTGGGATGCTTCCCTCCGTATTGCAATTCTTCGATGACGGAGCTGGACCTTAATCTCTCTCGCTACGGGGTGCCTGATCCAGTTTCCAGTAACTAGCCTCCAAAAGAAATAGCCACTCGTGGCACCAAAAATGCCCCCAGCATCTGGAACTAACAAAACTGGTGGGACCCGGATGTAGAGATTATAGGAACCCCCAAAATGGCACCCCTAAGGTTGGAAAACCTTCAAATGCCGTGAACCCGCGAAAGTAATTCCAGGCGAGGCGCCTGACTCCAGACGCCAAGCGCCCCGCCGAGAAGAATCCAGTCCCATCCTAGCACTGAGACTAAGATGAGGTCAAGTCATGAACAACAAGGAGGTTATTATCCCAATATAACCCCAATATATTCCCTTATTCCCAATATATAAAGCCCTAAGTCCCCTATTAGTGCCGGGTCTTAGCTCTAGCAGGGGTATAAGTAGTACGAAGAGTAGCGCCAGTTGGACCAGCATGATGATGTCCAATTGGCATTCTGGCATCCTTGGGCATCCACCCACTGCGCCTACGATCCGGGATCTCATAGTATCATGCCTACTGTACTGTGTAGGTCTCTGAAAGTCAAGATACTAATTTTCGGTATGCTCTATGTATGTGAGTTATAATCTGAAATCCTAGTATCCCCCTTAGTAACCCGTCTGATACTCCCCTATATAATCCCCCATACATCCCCCTTTAAGGTGTTTAGACTATAGCTCATGTAGATCTTCAGGGTTTAAAAGCACGCCCCATGCCACCGTCGCCATCCCTGCTGCGGTGCCTCAGGCAGTAGCCGTTTCGTCCCGCAAGGCCGTAAAGCAAGTCTCCTGCATGGTCGTGGTGTGGGATCTAGGGTTGAAGCATTGCTGCAACTTCGTGACGAGGTGGATATAGAATTAGGGTTGAAGATCTTTTGCTAGACGCTAGGACTACCAGGAAGACAATTTCTGCGACTACCGCGGTTTTTATTCTCCACTCGGCCGCGTCTTTCCCCAAGTCCTAAAGCTTAAACCTTCAAGTCTGAACCATAAACTCCTATATACTTTCCACCCGCGAAGACGTCTAACTAAGGTTTTCCGTGCATTGGTCCCATTGGCACTGCTCATACGGGAGCCTCCACAAGCTGGACCCCCCCCCCCCCCCACATACACCTAATACGTGTATCCTTATGCTAGGCCACCAAAAGGAACTCTTTGTTGACTGGTCTGCTATTGTTCACAATCGCATAGAAAAGCCTACAGCCTATGCAAAGTTGAGGGCGTTTGCTAAAGGATCTAAATTTGGACTCCAGGATTTTGAGCGTCCTTCTACAATCTCAGTCTACCACCATCTCACCCAACCACTCGAGAATCCATCAAAGTGACAACTACAAACGGAATCTGTCGTCAGAGTTCTTATCAGCTTACCACACAAAGGGGCCATTAAGGCGGGGTATCATAATGCAGAAGCCCCAGTACTTATCAATATGATCCCTTTGCATTTTCTTACGTAGAATGGACTAGATAAAGGAAGAATGAGATCAGTTCTCCCTTATGGTTAGTTGTAGCTACAACTGTAGTAGAATACACCCCCTCAACCCTGTTCTACTCATTTACGCTGGCCGAAATCAGCCTTTGAGACAGACCTTGCTTGTTCAGGCGCGGGAAGTCCTCGTCAACGCATGAGCTCAAAGCCTTTTGAAATGAACATTCAGCCCTCGATGACCGACGAAGTTGCACAATTAAAACGACGGGGAACGATGGGGAAGGGAGAATATGATTGTAAGTTTCTCCCCAACACCCACACCACAATCTCCTCCGGTGAGGTTGACTTTTCAGTGCCCCAAGCGCAACATGTTCGAACCTCTCCGTTAATCGGTTCCTGTTAGAAGGGAGATTTGTCGTGAGGGGAGAAAGTAGCCCGTGCGGAAAAATAATGGGGAAGGGATGAAGTATGAAGCAACAAGGGCTGTTAGGAGACCTCAAATTAGCCCACGACACCTCAACAAACTCGGTCTTTACCTTAAGCGCCCGCGAACCCTTGACACGGAAAACGTGTATGTCGAATCATGTGAGCTATAGTCCGAACTCCTATAGTAACCCCGAAAATACTCCCCTACATGACCACCTTGAGGGAGTTTAGACTATAGCTCAGGAACTCTGACAAGAGGGACTGACAGCATATGCCACCAAAGGCAGAGATATGGCAAAGAGGCTCAGCCTGGAAAGTGTATCAAATGGGGGGTTGCCCCGGGTTAGGTTTAGGGTTTGGGTGTATTCTTAGTTTTACTGCTTTGTGTTGTTGTTATTATTACTACTGTTGTTGATTGTACTATGATCGTTAGAATGTACTTCCCAATAATGGAGAATCATTCGGACGAGAAAATAGACATAATATTAGAACTGAGTTCAGCTAGAAGATATGGAGATTGTAGTTCAGAGCCCCGCATTTACAACAGAAGGAACTCAGCATAGAAGGTCATGGGAACAAAGCTTTAGGGAATGGCCGGGATGTTGAGATGGGGTTCTCCCAAAATTAGGATACAATTTTGGGGGTCTCAGTAATAAGGATTCTAGTATTTTGGGATCTATATTGGAGTCTACCAGACGAGTTCGGGGTCAAGGAGCACGCCTCTGGATGCTCAAAGCGAAAACCCTGAACCCCAAACGTAAAGCGTGAACCCCTCAACGCTCAAGCCCTGAACCCCAGACAGCGGCATCTTTCTCTAGCGCCATAGAAAACCATCCGTGCCAGAAACCGAAAGTGAAACCGCCAGCCAAAGCATCCATATGCAAGCTCGCTACACCCTCCAACTTAGTAGCTGCTTCAGAGGGCTGAATCCTAACCCAAAATGTAGTGCAAACCCTGAAAGAAACTATGTTGGAGGGTCCAGGTACTGTCAGAGTTTGGGTAGTGCAGTTTGAGGGCCCGTCGGAAGTGTGATTCATCAACCGCTTTTTGTGGGTATCCTCTATTATCGGACGGCGGTTGGCAACATGTCAGGCAAACGTTTGGGGTCCGTCTCTTCTCTAGCATCAGTTTACTACTCTAGCGGCCTAGATTCCTAGAAACTTACCACTATCCGTCGAGGGACCCATACCATCACTTTACAGAAATTTTGACACCATAACATTGGTAGTTGCTATGCTTCTATATTACGTACATACCAGTCTCCATAACGTCACCGCCTCACACTCGTTTACGGCTATTACAGTGTGGAAATGGCAGTATTCTCCAAGGGGATTGAGTATTATAGTATTCTCTAAGGGATTTGGAACCCCAGTAGAAATTATAATTTCAGCTAAATATTAGGATTCTAGGTAACAGAAATTAAAAATCATTTTCAGGAACCTTGTAGTATTGCCATAGACACGGGAGTCAGCTTCGTGGCTCCCCGGGAGTACACAGCCGGAAGAGCCACTGAGGATGCTCCAGTTGAGGATCACCAATGGAGCCTAGTAGTGGCTTGCTAACGAGCTGTTTCCCAGAAGTCTTTGTGGGACTTCAGTATACACATACTCTGAGCCCTAAAGCCTAAATTCTACGGTCCACTGGGCTCTGTTCATCAGATGCATCCTAGAATTGAGGGCTCTACGCGCAGTGCGTTGATCAAGCTTGTGAGATTTTGACGCGTCTCATAGCTATCTGACTCTTTCCAAGAGACACATTGTTGGGACACTTCTAGTCCGTGTGTGGCAAAAGCACCCGCCCAATCCTCAACCTCTGTTTGAGAGGTTACTGATTGGGACTGCTGGGCTGTGCTTAAGGAATTCGAATTAAGTTACGTTTGTGTGATTTATCAATCGTGAATACAGTAGTAGAGTTTCTTTAGAAAGGTGCTCCAGCTTGCGTTCCTTGATGGTCACGCGCATCCCTGTCACGTCTGCTTGGGCCGGGTTTGAGCTAGAAAAGTTTTCGCACAGTCGACTGCAGGAGCCAGCGCAGCAGATTAGAATTCCGAATTAATCAGGGGTCTCCTCATCATGTAGGGTCTCCTTACAGAACGCCCAGCTTGACGCGTTTAGCCGAGAATCTCGGTTCTAATGGCTATCCTAAGCCCTAAACCCTAAACTCTATTGGCTCCCTCACAGGCGGCTCGGCTCACCTACCATCATCAGCTCCAGCCGTCCAGTTGCAGACAAGGCCAAGCAATCATGAGCCGTGCAGATACAAGCCATGCAGAAAAAAGGCTAATTAGTCGATGAACCTCGCAAGATTATGTTCTTCATATAAAATACTATAACCCAAAGGAGGATATAATCTTACTCTATATTGGGTACCATAATACCCCCAAAATAAAATACTACTGAGTTGTAGTTGCCAAGATGGCTAAACTGCTTAACATTGGGACTGTATCTTCTGGCAACTCGAGGACTCTAGTGCCCAGGATGTGCTTGTGACCAAACAGTCCAAACAGTATCAGGGGGACTGTTGGATTCCTTGCAAATACCGAGAGAACTGCCCTACCCAGTAACAATCTATGATAAGGACAAATGTTAAGGGCTCTACATACATGTATTCTTACTGCTGTCCAACGGTCACTGAGTGAGGAGCTACATCCAAATCCTTAACCCCCAAACCCCTAAACCCAAAATCCTTAACTCCCCCCAACCCCTTAACCCCCAAGCCCCCAAACCACCAAACCGTTGAACCGAAGTTGCCTGCGCTTTTGAAGAACTGTCAGACATGCCATTCAGTGAGCTTGCGTAAGATTATTTTGTAGGATCCCACGCATCCTGAAATATGCGGTCCCCTTTCCCCAAACAATTGACCTCGCACCCTCTGAATATTGAGTACCGCCACTTTAGTACCATTATATTACGTGGGCGGATATGTGGTAATTTCCCAAAAAAAAGGCACCCCAATATAGACCCCGAAATACTATAATCCTTATTATTGGGACCACCGAAATGGTACCCATAATTTTGGGAAACCCCCATGTATTCTTAGCAGATGGGGGGATTATTGTTAGGGGAGGGGATTATGTATCACCTCAGGCCCGACGAACGAATGGGTAACTTGTGAAGCAGGAAATGGACATCTGACCATCAGATGCTTGCGAGGTCAGCTAACTCACCGTTTAGGGTTTTTGGCTGTTAGGTTGCAGTGATGTGGGGATAGGCTCCCTGAACCCTAGACCATTTACAACAAGGTCCCGTGTTTGGGACCCTAAACCCTAAACATCCAGGGGAGTGTTGACGCTTTGTGGTATGGGCCTGTATACTTACGAAGATTATGATTTGAGAGTCTGTTTGAAACAACTCATAGCATCACTAACAATCCGGGATCATAATATTAGTAATCCTTTAGCCCTTGTAGTTTGTAAGGCATCAGAACCTCAGCTTTGTCTGCAAGAGGATGCCCTGTTGTGGGCATGGTGTGCTCACCAATCTGGAGAATCCAGGGAAAGAGGCCAACCCTTGGCAGTCAACTCTTCAGCATCACGCTCCAGCACCTCAAGGAGGTTTACTGGTGGTTAGTAAGGTTAGGAGGGAATGCAGGGAAGGAAAAGGTTTTGGACGCTATGTTGTTGGGGGTTGTATAGGGACTACCCACCCTACTGACCACCAGTAGGGAAGGTCTGGGAGTCTTGGGGGGAGAAGCGGATCCCTGCCCCTTAACATCCCTTAATACGATTACACACCAACACCCCCCCCAAAATGCAATATTTCCTCTCATGACCTAGATACTCTGAAATACATGTCATACTAGGGGCTGGAAAGTAATTAGAGGGAGGGGATTACCCGAGCCTTCTATTGGGTTGACAAGTTAGGTTCAGAGAAATAAGCCTCATGGCAAGACTTAGGGTTTCTAGGCCGACTTTATCGGGGGACTCGGTTATAGGAATTCATTTTGGAACTTCTCCAGGTTGCTAAGTTGATCCCATCCACTCCGAGGAGAGAAAACCTGGCGATTGAACTCCTTAGGACGACAACGACTTCATGTAATCCCCGCTCCGCACTTGGTTGCGTTCTTGTCGAAGATCTTGATATGTGTGTCGTAATTAGAGGGAACCGGGTCTAATCTATGAGGAAACCTTTTTTCTCTAAACCCGCGGCATTCACTGCGTTACTGCGTAGAGGGCATGACGCTGCTGCTGCAATCACTAAGCGAACTTCAGGGCACGAAGCCTAGTAGAGGGTTGCCAAAAAATTGGCGTCCCTTTACGGGCATCTTAATACTCCCCTCCCCCTCGTATGCAAACCCGCACTCCCCAAATAGTAGCTATTCCATAAACAGTTTACTGTACCACAACGGGAATATTTGATTTTAGGGGGGTAGGAAGGTTTTATGCAATAAGTTGGAGCTTTGGAACAGACGTGTATTCAGAGGCATCATCTCGACGAGCTGCAGATTTGTACGATAAACATGGTTCAGTTCAGAGCTCTTTCGGATTTAAAACATGAGCATGCGGATATTCGTGCGTTCTTCCAAATTTTGACTTCGTATACGGTGTATGTGTTAATTGAACATCTGGACACCAAACCCTGAACCTGAACTTTGTGCCATCCCAAACAACTCCCCTCAAACCCCTGTATAACCCCAATATAACCCCTATAGAATCCCTATACTACCCCCATATAACCCCAAGGGCCCACGAAATGTTCAGGGAGCTGGATCGGCCCAAGCTTGGAGCCCAGGAAGGAGAGTCTAGGGACGGGAGGGTAGGGTTTAGGGGTACTACTCCAATAACGGAGAATCAAATGAATGGAAAAAACGGGGAACATGAGGTGGAAACTGGGATGTATATGGATATATGGATTGTAGGGAGCCCTGGGAACGGTTAATGCAGGGGCCTACTTAAGCATAAAAGGATATGGGGTCTGCCTTAGACCAGCATTACATACTGACAGTAACATCAGGATGATGGGAAAGGTCTTGCCAATCATGAGAGCTTGGAATGGATCCCCCTCCCCCGAAACATTGCAATCCTTGTCATGGAAACCCCCAAGAAGGNNCCCCCCCCCCCCCCCCCCGTGTCGGAATCTACATTGCTTCCATCTGGGCCTCTGGTGTGGCAGCTTCTCTGTAGATCTTCCTCCTTAGCATTTCAGGGCTTAACTATATGTCTACTAGGACTATTAGCCAACTGCTACCTGAAACCCTAAACCCTGAACTCTAAACACTGGGTGGGGTGGGGCAGTATCCAAGGTGTAGGCTTTGAAGGTAGGTTCTGGTGTGATCCTTGCTGGGCATTTAGGACTGTCGGCAATTATCTTAATATTCCTGGGACATCAGCCTTGCCCCCGTAAGTCGACGAACCCCAGCGAAAGGTGGAAACTTCATAAACGTGCTTAGACTGCCTCTGCTGACTGAAAAGCGCACTGCCACACTGGCTGTGTTTTGGAACCAGCTGTCAGCAACATCACGCGTTGGGGACCATTCAGAAAATGCACTGGGGTAGTTGACAAAACTAGGACTCCCCTTGCAGGAACCGCAGATGAGTATCTCCCACTCCCCAATACCCCAAGAATACTAGAATTCAGCCTGCATGCAGGGTCCATGGATATACATGGGTGGTGAATAGGCCGAATCCCCAAACCCTATTCCCTAAACNNCCCTAAACCCTATATACCCCCATGCAGCCCCTAGAAATCCCCAAGCTCTACTACAGCAGGAGCCTAATCCAGCAGGCGAGAAGCTGCAAACTGTCTGCATCCATTGCAGCTTCATCAAAGCTCCAGTCGAGGTGGCCCGTGGCAATAGGCTCCTCCTAGGTTTTAGGATTTGGGTGATTGTCAAAATTATGATCCCTTTTTGGGTCCCTATTATAATACCCTGTGGTTGCGAAGGGCTGTGGACGGATTTAGGCGGAGAAACGCAA
>CAJNIZ010047490.1:0-11122 GCA_905231905.1 Symbiodinium pilosum | reverse complement strand
GGGTCCTACTTGCGCGTCCCTAGTTGGACTTCTAGGGTTTTATTGTGTATGTATTAGGCATATGACTGTATCCATATACCTAACTTAAATACCTGTATATCTATAATTACATGTTCCTACAGTGGGAAGCCCGGCCAGCCGAGGCGGGCGCGCGCTAGCGTTTACAATTATGGATACTGTTTTGGGGCTCCCCATAATAAGGATTATAATATATTGGGGTCTATATTGGGGTCCCCTTATTTTGGGAAACTACCATTTCTTTTCAGACGATTAGACTAAGTTGCCTCTATGAATGCACTCCATTCTCATGATTTTTTACTACGCACCCATACAATGGTAACTTAGCCTAAGTTCCTTAACAGCAACCCCTCACAATCACCCTCATGTATACTTTGAACGCTTCATCATGGGAATTATTAACAATGAAACCTTTTATCTTGAGTTTTCCGTTGAAGTGCGCGGATTTTCGAACTACAGCTTGGGGATACAGCATAAAAAGCTGTCCCCGACATGGCATCCAGAACTCTGGACTCGAGTATCTCTCCAAATCGGAGAGCCGCTGCTATACACCTGAAAAACGGCGTGCCCCTTGCGAAGCTCCCCAAAAAGAGCCCCAATGCTTTGGAAAACTCGCAGTTTCAGAAAGTATGGCGGCTTGGAGCTGCAAGGTCGATCCCCATAATCAGCAGTAACCCCGCGGTTAAGGTTTAGGGTTTATGGTTTAAGGTTTAGGGTGTAGGGCATCTGTGAGGGTCCAGAAATGCCTCAACTCCATCCTTTCTTGGGGAAAGATAAGAAAAATCCCATCCATGAGCGGTGTTCAGGGACAGATGGCTAAACATGTGTGCAGAAGGAGGCTGTGAAGTACACCTAAACCCTAAACCACAAACCGTGTAACCATGTAAGCTATAGCCTCAACTCCTAGCATGCCCTGTAGTAACCCCTCTAATACTCCTCCATATAATCCCTGATACAAACCCCCTTTGAGGAGTTTAGACCCTAAACAATAAACCATAAATCCCTACATAATCCCCGATTTGGAACTTGTCTACTATAATACATGTTGGCTTGGTGTCAGGTTCTGCACTGGCTGGGCAGCCTCTCAAGAGCCAATGTTCACCCTATCCAACCCCCCTTGCCTGACTATTAATAGTATTCTTCTTACTTTTATCATTACTACTAGTATGATTGTGATTGCTGCTTTTCTTACTACTATTACTACCAGTACTATTAGTAACAGCCCTTCTAGTACTAAATGTCAGGGCAAATGTCGCAGAGATTTCGCGTCAAATGCTAGAAAGCTTACCCTTGTAACAAGCAACGGGCACCAACTTTTTTGCACACCTCTTGAAATCCCTAGACTCTAAACCCTAAACCCTCACACCTAAACGCTAACCTCACGGTTGCAGCCCATGAGCGGATCAAATTGTAAGAGCCGATCTAGGAGGTCGCACTGCGCGTCCTTTGTGCTGCAACGCTCTGCCAGGCTAGCTAGGCCTCTATGCCGTACTGCTATTTAGGGCACCGAATTTCGTACACAGAAGATACTAGACATGAAGTTAAGTATCCTGAAACATATATTTTGGTGGGGGTTCTTGCGAAAATATGATCGCTACTAGGATTACAACCATATGCTAACTTCTAGTATGCTTATTATTACTAGTGCTATCCTTCTTCTTCTCACATAAGTATAACAATGTGTGCTGTTCTTATTGCTTCTAGTATTCTTCGGATCATTACTTTTTGCTGGTGAGGGCCAGCGTGCCTACATGCAAAGACTTCTACCTCGGCACACGGCAAAACAGAGCCCTCACATGCCCTCTAACATGCCAATGTAAACCCATGATTAATAAACCCCCTCCTTTTCAGGGCCTTGAATATTGAGATCCCTACTATAATCCCTATTAAGGGGTGGGTGTTTATTTTGTCAGCGGTCTCGGCTAAGGATCTTTTTTACATTTTTTATACGGCCCCGAAGAAAGCATTGAATTGGTGAGAAAAAGGAGTTCTGGCATGATTATGTACTACTACAGGCACAGCTAAGGTTATGCTGGGCCAACGCCAGTCTGGGATGAGACCACCTTGGCCCCATCCCTATACTTGAGTATGTCACAAATTCAGGGTCTACGTTGAATATTGTATTCAATTTACACATGCATGTATGTATGTATGTATGTCTGTCTGTCTGTCTGTCTGTCTGTATGTATGTATGTATGTATGTATGTATGTGTGTATGTGTGTATGTGTGTATGAATGTATGTATGACCGTGCACAACATCTATATACACATTTCTCGACTGAGTAACCTTAGCAAAAGGCCTGCCAAAGCAGAATTGACCGTTTGACACATCAGCTATAATCTTTACTTCTAGTATTGCCTGTACTAACCCCTATTATACTTCCCTGCATAACCCCCTATATAACCCCTTGAAGGAGTGTAAACTATTGCTCACATACCCACGGCATCCCTAATATCAAAGGGCTGCCAAGAAATCTGAGGAGCAGAAGCCTGCGGATAAATGACCTTCCAGTTCCTTGTGCAGGTTGTTTAGAGTCTAGGGTTTAGGGCCTAGGGAATGGCCCATCTCATTCTAGATTTACGTATTAGGTTTTTCAATGCGTGTTCAGAAGGCTACTTCGGAGTATTGAATCTCAGGGACTCATCCAGGGCAAAGCTTGCTCACGATATGCGATGCTTGTCCACAAACTTACCAAAACCGGTCTCAGAACCCCAGTAAAAATCATAATTTTTGGTTGTTACTAAGATTATAAAAGTCAAAAATTGGAAATTATTTTGGAGGCCCCTCTAGTTACTAGTTGTTAGTAAGGAATAGGGAGGGGCTGGATCCCTATCGCAGCCCCTGAAAAACCCCCAGGGAAAAATAATAGCTTCTCTGTCCTACTTGCAATGCCTTCGACATGGCCATTCACAAATACAATGAGAGAATTGTCGAATATGTTGCGTATAAGAGCTTCTTGTGGGCACCTGCAAGTTGATCAATCAGAATCGAAGCGAAGTGCATCAGTTTTCAGTAGACATCATATGTCAAGGCCCAAGGCTTCTGAGCTTACGCACTTTATTGGCAGAACGCTCCTCTTACCGCTTTGAACTCGAGAATGACGGAAGGGCTGCTGGGGCTTATTCTCGGAATTTTAAAGCAGATGCGATAAACATCGTTGGCGGGATCCATTCCTTCATTCCTCCGAACAAAGGCAGGTCAACTTCGTTCTACAGCTTTAGGACCACATATGGCGAGCGTTAACCTCGACATGTGTATGCCGCATAATCTAGTCTAGAAAATGCTGCATTGCTAGGATCCAATATCATCACGCAAGAGCTGTATGGAAGCCAGCCAAACTCATGCTCCCGAATCATTCCAATCTGGTGTTACGCATGCCAACTTCCGCAAAGTCACTGACGTGGGAGATCCGGATATTTGCTCTGCAAGAAGCTCCGTGCTGCTGGATTGTTTTCCTCGGTTGTCTCGGATTCTAACTTCCTTCCTTCTATCCTTCCTTCCGTCCCAAAAGCCACCCAAAATGACAGCAAGGCAACTGCAGCCAACTGCCCTAAACTAGACTAGAGCTGTTACCACCACAGACACACATGCGTTTGTGGACACGCCCTGTAAAATTGCCTCATGCCCTCCAGCTGCTGCATGGACAGGAAGTCTCCTGTTGGAAGGCCCACGTCGGGGAACAGATTCTTCTAGAGCATGTTTGAGACACATTTAAAATAGTCTGCTACTATCGACTAAGCCGGAACCCTCAAAGCCTGAAAGGCAGTTCCCCTTCAACCCTAACCCATGCGCTACCATCATCATCCAACAATGCGATCCAGATGCTGGAATGAAGGACAGCTCCGACTCCTTTGGTTTAGGGTTTAGGGAACACACAGTCACATCTGACATACCCGCAGTATGGGGTCACTCCGAAGATGAGGTTTAGGGTTTCGAAATCTGTGGGATGTCCCAGCAGGGTTTAGGGTTTAGGGTAGATACGTGGGGACTCACACAAGCTGCAAAGCCTTCCGTTTGCGCGCGTCGTTCGCAGAAGCGTACCCAGGGAAAACCAGGCCCGACTCTGCCATCTTTTCTTAGCCCACATTACCCTAGGAAGAAAAAAGGACCCTTGTTTACATCAAAACTATAAGGAATCCCATACCCCAACAGGTACAAAGGATCCCTAACATTAATCCAGTTTTTAACACGGGCTTATAGGACTTAGTAATGCCTAGGTTCTTACAGAATGGACAACACAAATTGGAAAACAGTGCCCAGGGCTTCATGGAGAATCAAAGTGAGAAGCATAGTAAGAATGAGAAGAAAGCTACTAGTCAGGGTCTGGGGTCCGGGGCCATAGTAATATCTAGGGTTTGAGGTGAACTTGCTGTTTCTCAGTGGGGAATCAAGAACGGGCCCAGCGGCACGAGCTCATCTAATGAGGGGGTTGCTGGTAAGAACGGTCAGCAAGAAACGATAGCGTTGGGTGTACACTCTTCTGCGTATCCACCTTATGGTAACCCAAGTTCACGTCCTTAACAACAATCCGGATTAGTAAGCCCTAGCCCTAAACCGTAAGCCTTAAACCCTACACCCGAAACCTAAACCCTAAACCCTAATAAAACCGCAATAGCTTGAACTTGCAAGTGTCATAGTGACGTGTTAAACCCTTAACCAAGAAGTCCATGGCCTCAGGATTTAGGGTTTAGCGATTAGGGTGTACGGTTTTAGGGCTCAGGGTTTGGGGTCTAGGGTCTTCGGGTTTAGGGTTTTAGGAAGTATAGGGTTTATTGGTGTAGGGTTTTAGGGTTTAGGGTTTGAGGTTCAGGGTTTAGGGTTCAGGTTTTTAGGATTTTGGGTTTACATCTACCAACCCGAAGCTCCCAACCCAAAATCACTTGGGGACAAGGATTAGGGGTTTAGGGTTTAGGGTTTGTTTTCAGACCCTCCCAGATCCATGTGAGCTATAGTCTTAACTCCTAGTATCCCCCTCCAGAAGCCTATAATCCCCTATCTAACCTTCTTGGACCCTAAGCCCTAGGCCCCATATATCCCCCTTTAAGGAGTTTAGACTATAGCTCATGTAGCGACGGCCTCTGGTGTTCCCAGAATCGCACATATCGAGCGCATCCTCGGGTTAGGTCAATGGTTTAGGGTTTAGTGCGGTTCCTGAATCTGAATTTTGCGGTTACCATGTGGCTTCTGGAAGGTTAGGGACCCAAAAAACTTTGTTCTAAATTCGGACGCCCATTAAGGCTATTAAGGTCTCGACATGTATGGCAACATCATGAAGACAGAAAAAGGGTCTTTCGACAAAACAGCTACACTACACGTAGTGTATATATCCCTTTGAAGCCCCCATGGCTTGAATCTTAGACCGCTACCATAAACTCAGCTTGGGATTTGTTTCTTTGAGGTGGATGGGCCGCTTGCTTGTTTTTACGCGTCTAGGTGCCTAGGCGCTGCGGTGTTCAGGGACTGTGGCCAGACCCACTTGGGTCCACTAAACCGAATATCCACAAAGGACTGTATGCCCTACCCCAAAATATCTAACATGGAAACCTCCTCTTTGTTGAAGGCCGCCTTTTTGTGGTTCCAAGAACCCAAAACCCTAAACCTTGGGCTCGGGTAGGGTACCTTTGAAAAAGCGTGCCTCACTGGCCCAACTCTGGCTCCTACCCATAGGGTTTAGGGTTTAGGGTATATTGGGATAATGGAAAAGAAAATGGAAAAAACTACTATAATGGGGCTATATTGAGGTTATATTGGGATAATGGAAAAGAAAATGGAACCTACTATTTAGGGTTTAGGGTTTAGAGTTCAGGGTGACCAGCACGAAAATGGAAACCCATATCAGCTCTTCTAGGGCCCTTTCTGGCCTTCCATCTCAATCTCCTCCCCTGATAAGTCACCTCTACACACCCTGATAATAAATACTCACCCGAATATATAAAAGATACTAAGTGGGGGGGGAGGGGTTATTCGAAGGTGAGCTTACTATTACGGAGAGCGAGATCGGGGGAGGGTATCGAACCCTCCGCTGCAAGACTTGAGACTGTCCACTAGCGACCTGCTCCCAACTTCATCTAGTCAAAGGGTTGTTAGCTTCTAGGGCTCAGGTTGGGTCATTCCCCTTTATAGTATATAACAGTTACCACATGTAAAAATCAAAATGGAGTGACACAAGGTTTAGTTTATGGTTTGGGTTGGATGGTTGGTTTAGGGTTTGGCGCTGGCTGAGGGTTGAGGGTTTACAGTTCTGGCCTAGGCAAACAATCCGAAATGTTCATGTTTCTTGAATCTGAGCTTGTTCGCTTGCCAGAATACCATACCTGAATCTTGAAGCCTAGAAACCACTGATCAAAAAAGGTAAGCCCGATACCCTAAATCTTCCCTAAAACTGCAGCCCTAAGTGCTAACTAAACCTGAACATATCCCTGAATAACCCCTTTTTTCGCTACTGCAAAAATGCGCCCTATCACCACTACCTGGACAAAACTGCAACCGAAGGTGCTGGTCCATGAAGTCCGTACCACGGAACATCGGCGCGCGGCCGATGAGCTCCCCAAGGATGCAACCTACAAACACCAGGTCTAAGTGGTTTAGGGTTTAGGGTCTAGGGTTCCGGCTTCGGGCTTTAGAGTTAAGACTAACTAAGTAAATATTGAAGTAATCTTGGGTTAATATTGGGATTATGTTGGGGTTATATTGGCGCAATATTGAGGTTAGATTGCGGCAATAATGGGGTACTATTGGGGTACTATTGGGGCTTTATTGGAGTTATATTGGGGTAATATTGGGACTGTATTGGGATTCTATTGGGTAATCTTGAGGCAATACCAGTTCATCTAAGCTTCTACAGTAGGTCAACACGGTTCAGGGGATTCTGGGCGTTGTTTTTAGAACCAAAGAGTTGGCTTTTGCAAGATTTTCATGCCTCAGAGTTCTGGGTCCAAGGCTTGTAATGTGAAGTTACGGGTTGAAGAGTTTCACGAGGGCATCCACACGGAAGCTTCCTGCTATGTGTAAAAGCAACTGCCGCATGGTCCTTGACTCTGACTCATCTGCGACCGCAGAGCAGACTACCGGTATCCAGCGCGACAAGTTGCGAACAGAAGACACAAATGACAAGCACCCAACATTCTCGAGACATGGCCCAACTGCCCAGAAAACATGACTGAGACTAAAAGTTCCAGGCAAATTTTGACATGACCAGAGCGCAGTCAAGCATAACAAGATACTAACGATGAAGCCGTGATAAGGGTTGGAAGCTGCTCGTGATAATGACAGCAAGGAGGCATGATGCAAGGCATCAGCAGGTACGACGAGAGAACCGCAGTGGCCTCCACAGAAGCCCCAGCAGCAACGGCATCGTGAACCGCCAACAGCAACATCAACAACAACAACAACAACAACAACAACACCAGCAGCAGCAGCAGCAGCAACAGCAGCAGCAGCAGCAGCAGAGGTGGCGGCGATAACAGCAAAATTGGCAGCTGCAGGGTCAGGCATAACAACTCACACAGTAGCACCAGCAAATGCCAGCAACAACGCCAGAAACATCAGCAACAATGCACGCCACGACAGCAGAGGCAGCGGCACTGAGCAGCGAGTGTGGGCTTTACAGTCCGTGCACCACACACGAAGCTTCAACTTCCAATGTGAGTAGACGCGAAAGAAGCAGAAAACCTCCAAGAAAGATGCACTTTGATGCCTTCAGCTTGTGGTGGCCTTTTTTTCTCAGCCTTCACCTTCCGCTTAGCCTTAGAAACATGCAGGCGGAAGTCTTACATACTGAATTGGTTTGCACGAGAAACCCCTTGAATCCAAATTTGACATACTCATCACGTGCATAAAGCACCACAGAGCAACTCGGGCGATACATTCATAAGCTGCACATCGTGCCTGAATGACAGACAACAGATCTACTGGCAGGACCTTTTTGTAGTTGCTTGCTGGCAGCCAGAAGCTGGAATGTTAAGAAGCCTGAACAGCCAATTACAATCCAAACAAGCGTCCGGGGCGACGAAGGTGAACAGAAAGGTATACCCGTGATCCCAATTACCTACAGCTCAACAATTTCTCCCCCCTGACTAGTACATCTAACCCACAGAAGTGTAAGAAATTGGGGGTTCCAGGTACATCTTCATAAGATGTGCTCCATTGCTGTAGACTTGTCAATGCATGACGGACACCCTTCTGGTTTCTTCTGGATTCTTTTGCCTGCGCTCCACATGTCAACGGCTGCCGTGTACTCTCGGGAGGTCAGAATCACCTCGCCACTTAGAGCAGGGCTTGAAAAATCTGCATTCCGAGTTTGGGGTTTGAGATTAAGGGATACCTGGTGCTCAGAACGAAGGCCTCAACAGGTCAACCAACGTATGAGGCATTACATTGGGACTTCAATTGAAGACACCTGTTTTCGCAAACTGACACATACCCTATGGGGGATCGCCATAAGAACTTCAACCAAGGATACCTGGCTTCGCAAAATGCCACATACTTGAAAACACCATTGCAAGTCTTGGAGATGTCGGCCTTGACGGCAGCGAGGCTTTGCTACTAATCGGAAATATCCGGCACTCCATCATATGCCGTTCTAGGGGAGGCACCCATCTAACCAAGACCGCGGATGAGTAGCACTAGGAGCAGCCGTGCACCTTCGAGACCTTCAAAGGATCCCAAAGGTGACCACTTCAACGCTAGACCCCAGATTTCACAAAATGCTGAATTCCCATGGTAACCGCATGCAAGAATGACGAAGCGTACAACCTTGAGAACTGCCACTGAAAGCCCACTGAAGTATCAAAACTGCTTCTGCTACTACACGCCTACGACGACTTCTACTGCCGCCACCACCACCACGTCCACCACTACAACATATGACAGGGACTACTGCACTGCCACTACCCGTCCTATTCTGAAAACCCCCTGATTGCAGCATCAACAACACTATAAACAATTAATACTATCGTTGATAGAGCTAATCCCACTCCTCTTTCCTCTACCGCTGCCTCTGTCGTTCTTATACAGATACATAACCAATAATGATAATATCTGGAATGGGCTGTTTTTTGATATCACATCCTTCTGCGTTTCGGTTTGCTGAAAAACGCGTATGCTTTGGATTTTGCGCTTTATGGTCTTCGAGTAGCTCTTGCAAATTCAACATGGCGACGCTCAATTATGCTCGTCGCCGCTCAATAATACTCGCAAGGGCAAAACTTCACGCCTTCCACGACACAATAGCATTACATCAAACCGGTGACATGTGCCTACTACTTCTGCTGGTACTAAAACTCACAACGACAAATATTACAACTAGTTGTAGTAATACGACCACGGTTATACGGCTGATACTAAGGATCCCTTCGCTATTTCTATTTCTGTTCTTATCAATACTACTACTTCTTCCTTCTACTGCTACTACTACTGCTGCTATTACTACTACTACTACTACTACTACTACCACCTCCCACCACTACTACTACTCCTTCTACCGGTCGTCTTGCTAGGACTCCTCCTTCTTCTTCCTGCAACGAAACTGATGGCGGCAAGCAATGCAAAGATTACGATGGCCTTTGCCTCTTGAAGACCGACCAAGCTGTTGCTGCCGGTGCTCTGTTCGCAGTTTTACGGTCCAAAGTGCTCAAGTTTGGAAACCAAGAAAATGTGCTTTGCTTGCTGTCTTAGGCTGGTGATTCTTGCATGCGGCTCACAGAGATATTGGAATTCAAGGCCTTTATAAACTTCCCAATAGTGCGCAGCATGCAGGACTTTGGGGTCAGTGTGCAGGGCGTGGCAACTGCGCAGCCCGGGCTTAGAGAATAGCGCCCCGGACCGCAAGCCCGGACCCACGAGTCCTCTCAAAGCAAGAACACATGATTCTGAGGACTCAGGGTGCGCGGAAACTTAAGCGCTGCGCCAAAACCCCAAATCCTCAACACCAAACCGAACCCAAAACCGTAAATGCAAAAGGCGCCACGGTTCACCGTAATGCATGGCTCACAGTACTATATAGGGGCCTAACACGATCCGAAAAAGGTTTTTGAGCCTCGGAAAGGGCATACGTCCTATACAAAGAGCCACAGGGGAAGGACGATCCCAACTGATTTAAGGCTTCTGCACTGTTTGCCTTTCATACGGATTAAGCCCAGGCCACGAAACCATCAGCTGTCAAGTCTGAAGGCATAAAGCCTTGCAGGCCAAACCGACAGCCGGTAATCCCCCAATCCTGAACTCTGCATTCAAAGGACGTTAATGGGGACCCCTAGAATATGGTAGGAACAGAATGAGAATATACCTACTGGGGTCCCCTAAACCTATTTCCATTCCTACTGTATGCTTGAGGTTTTCCGTTTGGACCTCACTAAACTCCTTGCTGGATCTCCTAAGCGAGATTACTACGAATTCTTGGGGATTGTGAAAGCTGCTATGCGTATCCAGTCCACAACCCTGGGAAGAACGTCCGTCGAACAATCATGTGAACAAGCATAAAGCATTACAATGTCAGCAATAACCAAGCTAATAATTGCAACGATGCGGACACATGTCGACAGCATCCCCGTTGCAATCCAAGTCGTCCCTGGCTTCCACTACCTACTCCGAAGAGCCCTGCTGCATAAAAATAATTGCGACAGCACATCTCAAATGTGGATCTCAATTTGGTGGACGGCTGTGGTGAGCCCTTGGCCGGTTCTCCCTAACAAGAACGATGCATAGATAGTCCCTACAGTTGGCTAGACCCCCATCAAATGAGGGGTATAGCCTGATTGAAGCAAGTCACAGACCGCGATATCCCAACTTCACTCCACATATTTAGCTGCACTAAGAACTCGAGCCGCAAAACCCTAAACCCTAAACCCAATGCTAAGCACCCTGCCGACCCTGCCCATACCAACCCTCATCAAGCCCTGAATCAAGAACAAGACCGTAGCCAATTCATATCCTACAGGGTTAATGGTTTAGGGCTTAGGGTTTAGGGTTATACGAATATTATACACACCCCCACCCGCCCTCATAATCATATGTTGCCCGTAAGAAAGCTAACCCGAAAACCTAAACCCTATACATCGGAGGACACGACTAATATGGGGGGTGCGTTTTTTTTTTTTTTTTTT
>CAJNIZ010047489.1:7767-19149 GCA_905231905.1 Symbiodinium pilosum | reverse complement strand
CCTAAACCCTAAACCCCTAACCCGAAACCCTAAACACCTAAACCCTAAATCCCTAAACCCCGACACCCTAAACCCCTAAACCCTAACCCCTAAACCCTAAGCCCCTCAACCCTGAACCCCTAAACCCGAAACCCCTAAACCCGAAACCCCTAACCCTGAACCGAGTTTCGGGTCTAGGGATTCGGGGCTGTCGGCAGCATCCTCAGATCGCTAAAAGTTTTGGGGGCTTAAGAGTCTCAAGTTGTATTGCATGTTTCATGTACTTTGCAGGATTGCGCAGGTGTATGATTTGGGAGTCAGAATTCGGGATTCGTGGCTCTCTTTTGTTGGGCTGTGGGTTTTGAGGGCGGATTTTTTCTCATTTCGTACCAAAGAGAGGCGTCGCAGAATGTCGAAGCGTCCCTGGCGTGGCACGGGGGGTCCTGTGGGCTCGGCAGTGGGGCTGTGATGAACACATCTCCCCTAACCCTGAACCCTAAACCGTAATAAACCCAAAACCCTGAACCCTAAACCCTAAACAATCCTGAACCCTGAACCCTAAACAATCCTGAACCCTAAACCCTAAACCCTAAAATCCTAAACCTTAAACCCTAAACCCATGGGCTTCCGCCCCCGCAGCCTGCCAAGCGAGCGCCCTTAATTAGATAGAATGTAGGGCATTATAGGGATAATGGAAAAGAAAATGGAAACTACAGGTGTTACAGGGATTATATACGGGTTCAATAGGGATTATAGCATAAATATTTGAGTTATATTGGGTTAATGGAAAAGAAAATGGAAACTACTACTTAGGGTTTAGGGTTACGAGTAACCTGACCAACACAATCGCTCCGGGTTTCCGTTTTGGGAACAAGCTCAAGGAAAAGCAAACGAACGTCAACTCTTACAAACGCAGCACACTGCCAGAAGATTCCGTGCAGCACAAACAGGATGCCTTGAGTCCATCAAGAAATCGAAAATGGATCTCCGCAGCGAACAGGTACTACTGAGACGTTTCACATGGCTTAGGTCACACATCTTCAAATCCATCCAGGTATGACTGTGTGCGTGTGTGCGTGTGCTCTTTCCTGGCAATACTTGGCAGCAAGATCTGATCCCTCTCAGCAGCCTGAAGGTGAGCACGGATCTACAGGACCTGTGGGGCAGAAATCCCCCAATACCTCACAGCAGGGCAGCGGAGGGCATACTACAGCACGACACCCAATGAATTGAATTGTACCGAAACAACCATGCTGGCCATGGTGACACGACATCGGGCTTGTTGTCACTGACCTCAAAAACAAGGAAAATAGATGGTTCCAGATATGAACGCGATACATGCAATCAGGCAGCCATGGCAAGCGGAAACCTACCGCGTAAGACAGCAGACTCGAACCGTAGAGCTTACAGAGCCTGTAGAGCTTAGAGACAGACAGACAGACGGAGAGAGAGGGAGAGACAGAGAGAGACAGAGAGAGAGGGAGAGAGGAAGGGAAGGGTAGGCGTTTGACGTGGCTTTTGAGTCTTTTAACTCCTCGGTGCTGTGTGAGGAAGATTCCTTACCTGAGCGGGTGAGGCGGGGGGGTTGTTCTTCAATGCAGATCCAAGGAGAGGGGCGACTGGTGATTTCTATAATTGGAGCGAACCTGCTGGCCGCATTCAAGCCTTTTGGTCCCACAGCTGGCATGGTTCACCTTGGATGAAGGTGCTCAGTTTGTTTTTCTTGAACAATGCGACGGCCGCCTGCATAGTGAGCACAGCAGCCGCCATTTTTGCGGGAATCGCGTTCGGTGTCGGATGGCTTCCGGCAGTTTCTCAACATCGCTGCTGGTGGTGCATGGGGATCGGCTCCATCATCTATGTGTTGACCATGATGTACCTAGGTGGCCAGTATGTGGAGCTTTTGGGCTGTTTGGTATCTGGATGTCTGCATTAGAAAGGGTAAGGTCCTGGTTTATGACTCAATAAGTTGCTTCCCTAAACCCCAAGCCCTGTTTTTTTCGGCTGCGCGGGCATCGAGGTTTTGGCCTTCGCGTCGCCGTGTGTTTGTTGACCGGTTCTGCATCTCGCAGCACGACCCGCAGCTCAAAGCAGAAGGTTTATTCAGTCTTGGCGCCATCCTCAAATCCTCTGACGTTACTCGTTGGTGTCGTCTTTCAATACTTGGGGTTTCCAGAAATGGGGGGGGGGGTGTTCGAATATAGACCCCAACATGGTACAATCTGTATAGTAAGAACCCCCGAGAAGGGACACTGATTTTTGGAAGCTGTCACTTTTTGTCTTTGTGTTCACGCGAGGGGTTTTTGCATACTGCAGCCCTATGACCCTTAAACCCTCACGTCTGAACTTTGAGCCTTCAAGCGTTGACCCCAATGCCCAAAGAAATTAGGGTTTACTTGGAGGATCCTTTGATTTAGTAAGTCTACCTACTATCCCTAATAACCCCCATTACAAGCCCTGTAACCCAAGTTACTAAGTAGGCTTACTAAGTCAAGGGATCGTCCAAGTAGTAGGGTTCATAACCCTGCGCCAATCCCATCCAGTGTTTCCATCAGCGCTCCAACAACAGTTGAGTAGTATTTTATTTGGGGATACTATGGTACCCAATATAGAGTAAGATTTTATCCTCCTTTGGGTGTATAGTATTTTATATAAGGAATAGAATCTTACTAGGTTGAACCACCAAAAAAAACACCACTCAGTTAGGCTATGCTGGTGCTGTGGGACCCGAGTTGGGTACAGCGCTTGTGGTGTCTTGCAGCGTTGAGAAGCGGGGGTTTCCCCGAAATCAGGGGTCCTTGTGGCAGTTTCCCTGGATAGGGGTACCCCAGTATAGACCCCAAAATGCTATAACCCTTATTTATGGGGACCTCCCATAAGGCTTTGGGGAAACCCTCTTACAATATGGATTATGGTATATCAGGGGATCGAAATTGGGAGACCCCAAGTTAGGGAAATTGCCCAAGTTTCAGCTTTGGGCCGAGTGGTGAGGTTTGATTTAGTTTCATGGGTTCCCCTACTACCCCCCTCTATACTACCCCCCCCTAGGTTCCCCCTTAGTTAGCCTTAATTAAGCCTAGTTATCCCTAAATAACTTTAATTAAGGGGAGAAATTGGGGGGTGTAGTATAGAGGGGGGTAGTAGGGGAACCCATGATAGTTAGGCCTTGTGGTCGCTGGGCCCTGCAGAGGGGATTGTATGGGCGCTATATAGGGATGTTCCAGGGGCTAAATGAGCCAGAATCTAAACTCCTAGTATCCCCCTTAATAACCCATATAAAGGTTCCCTACTTATAGAATCTCCTATATAGCCCCCTTTAATGATTTTGGACTATAGCTCATTTAGGGATGTTCCATTGGCTAAATAGGGAGAGGATAGGGACTAGCAAGGTCACCTTGCCCAAACTTGTGGGCCCTGTTTGGGTACACTAAGTACTTGGGAGGGGTTTAGGGATTTAGGGATTTAGGGTTTGGGGTTTAGGGTGGAGGGTCAGGGGGACTTAGTAAGTAGTTTAATAGCCCCCATAGCCCATATGTTAACCCTACTTATCCCCCTTACTCGCAGTTTAGATCAAGACCTTGATGAGGATTAGGTAAGGTATGTTAGAACATGTTGCAATTCGGCCTGTTGCGAGCAGAAGTCATGATACATGCAACCCCATCACCCTAGACTCATAGGACTATAGGACTGCCATGGCCAGCAATACCCATCCCCCGAACCTTGTAGGGTCCAACATGCCTTGACTGGGTTCAGGGGTTTAGGGTTTAGGATCTGAATATTCTTCATCATCCCCCATACTGCCCTACTGGGAGGGTCAGGCATAAGTGGGTTGATACCTCATAGCCCATAGAGTAACCCGAGTTATCCCCCATAAACCCACTTACGAAGTCCCCCTGACCCTCCAAGAAAGGCCCCAATTTTTCGGGGTCCACTGAGTTCGGGGGCCCACAATGACCCTATGATGCTCGGCAGTTATCAACCATTGCTTGTTGCTACCCGAGGAGGCAGCAGCAAATTAGATCTTTACGAAGCAACCGCCATAAAATCCCCCTCCCCCTCATATTAAGCCCCCCCAACCCCCCTCCTAATATTAACTATTCTTGTTATGTGGTATATTAGAATATATTGGGAATATTTGATATTAGGAGGAGTGAGGGGATTTAATATTGGCCTCGCCTAACTATCAATGGCCATACTAAACTACGGACCCAGAAAGGGACCCTGTAGAGTTTGCGGCCTAGGCCGCTGTTGAGATTGGGTTCTGCGTTCACGGGGGTTCATAGGTGGATGCTTCCCTCCAACCTAAACCCTATTACGCAGCGAAAGGTCTGCTGGAATCAACGGACTTTAGGAGGGACCCCGAATAGGGACCTTTGAAGCTTATGGAGGCTAATATGGGAACTACCTGGGCGTATATGGGGCTAGATATTGACGATATACGGGTTATATATGGCAATGGGATTAAGGGTCCCTACTAGAGGTCCCTCCTACAGTCCCTGGATGGAATGTTTGAGGCCTCTATGATTCGAGGTTTGCAGGTGCAGGGTCCCCGGTAATCCCCTCCTCCTATACTTTTGCCAACTCCCCAAGATAGTGGCCGCAAACCTCTACCGTGCGAAAAAACAACCACAACGACAAGAACAACAACAGCAACAGAAACAGCAACAGCAACAGCAAAATCATCATCAACAACAACAACAACAACCCTAAACCTTAAACCCTAAACCCATAGAGGGGCAATGACGACTACTACTACTACTACTACTACTACTAGAGGTGTGTTTTTGAGCTGGCCGCCTTTCTGTACACGCGGTCCGCACATAAAGAGCCACCCATTATCATTCGGCCGACGGTGCTGGGGTTGACCCAGTGCCTGGGCGCTTAGGTTTTAGGGTGTTTATAGACCCCACTTAAGTAGATAAACTCCTTAAAAGTGTGTTATTTAGGGGATTATATAAGGGACCAAGGGGGATACTAAGGGGGATACTAGGAGTTTAGACTTTACTTGGAGGGTCAGGGGGACTTGGGAAATGGGCGAATAATTGGGATAACTAGGGTTACTATATGGGTTATAGGCTTTATGAACCTACTTACTATGTCTCCCTGACCCTCCAAGTAAGGGTTTAGGGTATAGGGGCTTAGCGGTTTAGTGTTTAAGGGTTAGGGGTTTAGGGGTCTAGGGTTAGGGTTTTGAGTTTAGAGTTTAGGGGCTTCGGGGTCTAGGGTTTAGGGGGTTTAGGGTTCATATGCTTTCGTGTGATGCTGTAACGCAGGTAACGAACACGGCATAGAGATTGGGGTAGAATTTGCATGTTTCAGCATGATGGGTCGAAAATTTGTGAGTACGTACCTACCCCAAGATCTGTTAGTCGTTATTATAAATACTGCACCCAGAAGATACCGCAGATAAGTTTGACCGCCCCATAGTTAACTATTGTCACTAGTGCTATTATTACTATTTGTATGTTGCTGTTATTACTATTACTACTATTTCTGCTAGTATTCTATAAGTCTAAACAGGTGTAGTGGCTGGTTTGCGCTTTGCCTTTCGGGTTGGACCATGCACATTGCCCATGTATTTGCCTACAACCTCGTGGTTGTAAATCTGGTGGGATTGAGCCTTTCTGGCCTGATTTTCCTCGCGATTGCGCATCTGGGCCGGAAGTACTGCCGGGACGTGACGACCATGTGCCACCAGGTTGCCAATTTCCGAGTGGCAGCTGCGAAGAGCCACTGCTGTGCCTCCAAGCACAGGATTGCTGGCAGCCAGAAGTCCATGATGCTCGGGCGCCACTATCCATAGGAACTAAATGTACATGAAGGGGCTGCAGGGCCATATACTGCCGTAGAAATATTATAAAGTTATTATACAGAGCTTCACGAGTCTAGGGTTCTTTTGAGCCCCAAGGATACAGCATGATTTGATGTGGTGAATCAAGTGCAGGACTGTACTGTCTGCAGCCTTACTGCCAAAACTCCGCAGTTACCATGCCTAAGCTCCTAAATAATACTTGGAGGGTCAGGGAGACATAGTAAGTAGGTTCATAAACCCTATAACCCATATAGTAACCCTAGTTATCCCAATTATTCGCCCATTTCCTAAGTCCCCCTGACCCTCCAAGTAACACTGCAAGGATCTGCGACCGGGAAATTGTGCAGCGGTGTATTCGCAAGTGGTTTGGCAGCACTGAAGCCTTTGAACGGCGAGTCCATACCGAGGCAGAAGTGCTGAGACATAGGGTTTTCTTGGCTGAACCTAGTAATATAGGGATAATGGAAATGAAAATGGAAACTACAATCCCTGTAGGGTTTATATAGGGATTATGTAGGGGATATATTGGGGTAAAAAAGGGATAATGGAAAAGAAAATGGAAACGACTATATGGTAGTTTCCCAAAATAAGGGGACCCCAATATAGAACCTAAAATATTATAGTCCTTATTACAGGGACCCCCAAAATGGTACCCCCAATTTTGGGAAACCCCCATATTATAATAGGGTATATTTTGGGGTTATAGAGTTATATGGATTCTATAGGGGTTTTATTAGGGTTATATTGCCCCCAATAATGGAGAATCAAATGGAAACGAAAATGGAAAATGAAATGGAAACTGTGGTTATATAGGGGATTATAGGGGTTATTATAGTTTCTCCAAATGATGTTGTGGGCTAAACTCCTTCAGGGGGGATATATAGGATTTTACCTCAAATTATGTTGCGGGCTCTATAAGGAGGGGGGTATACTATGTAAGGGGAAAGTAAGGGACCTGAATGTAGGGAAATGCTCACTAAAATTCGTTGGGGGCTACGTGAAGCACATGGCAGCAGGTGGTGCTGCTATTTGACGCCTTTAAGGAACTGTTGCAGCCCATCCGGGGCTGTTGTTTAGGGGGTGTCGATTGCGGGGTGCCAAGGACAGTTTGGGCTGTGCTTCCTACAACGGTTTAGGCATCTTGGAGTACCTAGAACCCCCAAATACCCTCTATAGACCCTAAGTATCCCCAAATAGAAGCTACATAGACCCTATTTTAGGGTACTTGGGGGGTCTATGTAGTTGAAGGCACTTAGAAAGCCGCATGGAGGCTCCTGCAGCCTTTCACCATGGGGCTTGAACTCCTCAACCCCTAGACCCTGGACCCCCAAACCTTCAACTCCTAGACCTTCACCCCAAACCCGAAACCCCTAAACCCCTGGACCATCTTCGATGATGCCAAACAACGCACAATTCAGGGTTTAGGGCTCAGGATCTAGGTTTAGGGTCTGGGGTTTAGGAGTCTAGGGTTTAGGAGTCTAGGGTTTAGGAGTTTAGGGTTTAGGAGTTTAGGGTTTAGGTGTGTAAAGCCTAGGGTTAGGGGCTTAGGGTTTAGGGTTCAAAACCGACATTAACAGGGGTGTTGAGTAGGTCAAGAGTTGGGGAACCCAGTATCAATTCCCAAATACTAAAACTCTCATTACAGGTACCCCCGAAAAGGAGCCCGTAGGTCTTGGAATTCCAAAGACCTGACTGAAATTTCTATGCATCCCCATAGTAGCCGTAGTCTAAACTCCCTAAAAGGGTTTTAGGGGATATAAAGGGACACTTAAGTTTTGGAAGCCCTCCACTAAGCCTTTCTTTTCCATGCAAGCGCGTGACCTGAAACCTCCAAGGGACTCCAAAGTTTAGGAAACCCTAAAGCCTAAATCCTAAATCCTTAAGCCTATAAACCTTAAACCCTACATCTTGGGTACTGCTCCCCCCAGGAAAGGTCTATATTGGGGTCCTATTAAGGGCTATATATAACCATATTGTAATTATTATCCAACTGTTACTGAGGGGGAGCAGTACCCAACCTTAACCCTATAAGCCTTAAACCCTACATCCTAAACCCTTAAAGCTTTTCTTGTCCACGGAGGTGTGTGACCTGCTTGTGAATCAACTCTCCAATCACATGATCTCATACTGGCGCTTCATTGAGGCTGGAGACCCGACATGGGAGCTGGGGCTTAGAGCTTAAGGAATATAATCATGGAGCAGCAAATGGAAAGAACATGCAAAATTACATGGCCACTAGGAGTAAACCCCTAACCCCCTAAACCCTAAACCCTAAACCTAGTGCTTTATAGGGATCAGGGTTCATCGAGTTTTGAGACCTGAAATGATGTAGAAGCCCGGCGTACTGGGAAGGGTGTATGGCAAAAGGTTTAAGGCTGGATCCTTTAGACTTTAGGGTTACGGTTTAGGGTCTGGGGTGTGGTCACGCCATAGGATGCGCGCTGGTGCGGAGACACACCCCGGCCGCTCGCACAGGTGCGTAGCAGTCAACCCGCACCGTGACCACCCTGAGTTCAAGCGATTTGGGGTTTAGTTCCTGAAGTCGGCGGGGGCAAAGGCAGCACCGACGAGGCAGGGCATGACATCATGTACGTGGAGGTTCTGACTTTCTGTGAGGCTGTTTTGCCCGAAGGTCACGCAAAGACCGTCATGTTGGGTTACTCCCTAGGCTGTGTGTGACAGCCGCGCTCTCAATGGTGATGGTCAGCGCTGGCTTTCTGCGAGGCTGGTGTGTCACTTCCGGCCGCCCGGGCACGGCAGCACTCAGAATTGGTCCGGAAGCCATTACAGTGGAAGTGGCCAGTGGTCCTGGAGGCCTAGGAGGGCCCTGCGGAGGCGCCGAGGGGGTTACCTTGACGTTCTTTGCCGCTCGCAAACCTTGGGCAGCTTCAGGCTCCGAGTGCCGGTTGTCGAGCCTTCAGCTAAGACCTTACGGTTTAGGATTCAGCGTTAAGAATCTAGGGTTTAGGCCTTACGGCTTATAGGACTCCGCATTTAGAGCTTTCGGTTTAGGGCTCATGATTTCGGATTGAGCGTTGCAAGCTTAGGGTAGAAAGCTTAGGCCTGCTGTCATAAATCCTGGTATGACTGTTTGTACATCTTTCCTAAACGCCCTAAGCCTTAAACCCTAGACTACACCCTAAGCTCTAGTCAGTCCCTTATAGTCAACATGACTGGGTGGGAGGGTCCCGCTTTACATACCCTAAACCCTTCAGCCTTGGATGTCCGAGGCCACGCCAGTTTTTCTGTGGATTCTTTTGGATATTGCCGCGCATGAGCTGCGTTATGCTCATCAGGCGGGACATTGAGTGCAGATTTTTTAAGTAGTTTAGAGGATTCCTGGTTGAGGGGCTTAGAGGGTTCCGAGATTACGATTTAGGGCGTAGAGCTTGGGGATTAGGATTTAGGATTTAGGGCGTAGGTTAGGACGTTCAGTTTACGGTCTGGAGTTTCAGGGGGATGGCCCCTGACAGATGTCCTTCCCCTGAAGGTGCTGCCCCATGAAGCTGACATCCCAAAGGTTAGGGTCTAGGGCCAAATTCACTTCGAATCAATTTTGAGGAGGCCCTGAGAAGGGTGAAGAATCAGGGCGTAGAGCTCTACCACACATGTTGGTGGCAGGGCGACCCTTCGATGTACCAGCGCAGCCTCCTCACATGTCTGACTGGCCTGACCTATTGGCTGCTTGATTGCCTGAAGCCTCTAAGGGCAGGGTCTGTTATCTCGTAGTTACCACACATAAGTGCACCCCAAATTAGCTTTCAATATCGCACAACCCCTTGCAACAAGGACCTTCGAAGCTACAGGAAGTTGGAGGCGTCAAAGTGGTTCGGTTTTGGGGAGACCGATGCATTCAATACTGATCATATGGCGATTTGTCGCACGCAACCCCGGATGCTAAAATCTCAAGATATTGGGCCCCACCAAAGAACCAATGAGTTTTACAAGCTGCCATATCATGTTAACGCCGGCATGGTAACATTTAGCCACATCCAAATCCCGGAACCCCGAGCCCCGAACGGAAGATGATTTTGATGATCTACGGCCTATCTGACTGTCAAAACACGCACCAGTGCAGTTCCACATCATCTGAATGATTTCCGAGCACAGCTAGCTAGAAGCATCGTGAGTGCCATCATCAGTACCACCAGTAGGGAGAGCGTAGTCAGCACCAACCCTGAACCCTAATTGAATCCCACACCCTAAATCCAAAACCCTCTCGTCGTAAACTCCATGCCATAGTAGCTTATGCATCTCGCACTTCTATCGTGTGACCCTAAAGTCTGAACTGAACCCTCATCCACAACAACTCGCAGTGGGGAAGACCAAAGATGACTTTGCTGGGATGGTTGAAGTTAGCCTTACAGAAAAGTTTTCGCTCCCATTGCAAGTGCCAAGTGGATTTCCAACCCAAATGGTAGTCTCTATATACATCGGGTACACTTATTATAAGAACCCCGAAAGGGTACCGCTATTTTGGGAGAACCCCAATGAGGCTTTCCAACAATTGGAAGGCATTTATTTTGTGCGCTACATCCCCAACCGTCCACTGCGTTCAAGCCCTCAACCTCTTAGTGCGCCAATGCGTCACGGTTCGAGGCGTTTCAAGCTCCATAAACCCTAAGCCCGCCCCAAAACCGTAGGCTTTGCGATAGGGGTCTGAGAACTGTAGGTTCTGGTTTAAAGTTTAGTGTTCAGGGTCTGCTGGCCGTACTAGCAAATCCTCCCTAAACCCTAAACCCATGCTAATGCCATACTAAACCCACTAGGCTCTAGATTCTTGATTTCGGGTCTGGCAGGCGCTTCGCCTGGCCGTCTCCCCTTCTAAAACCCGTTAGTGTAGATGAGCTACTGTCGAAATTAGGCTTACCAAGGGCTTGGGTTTTACGATTAGGGTTTAGGGTGTAGGCTTACCAGAGACCATTAAGGGTGGACATGGGGGTTCCGCTTGTAGTTTAGTATTGGTCAATATGGACTGTAGCTCAGATGGGGCTTCTGTGGAATGTTGGTGAGTGTATAAGTTTGGTGACCCATTCCGGGAACATAAACAAAACCATTGGACATGTGGCGGTAGTGACTTTGAGGGTTTAGGGGTTTAGGCTTGCAGGCTTGGGTTTGGGGCTTAGCGTTTAGGGCTTAAAGTTTAAGGTGTAGGGTTTCGGGTTTATGGGAGTGGGTTTGGGGGTTTAAGGTTAGGAGTTTAAGGTCAAATTTAAGCCCTAAACTCAAGCGGTGGGTACGCAGTTCGCAAGGTCGACCTGGTGGGGGCCTTACGCCCGTCAGGTCCTTGCCCCGGGTTTCAGGGCCTCCCAGAACACCCAGAAGCTCTGTCCAATATGGGCTATTAGACCTTAAGGGTACCTTAATCTACCCTTAATAGGGTCCTAATAGCGCATTTTAGGGTCTAATAGCCCATAGTGATAGTTTCATCCCAAAGACCCAGGCCTTGAAGAAGCTTCCAGCCCGCCAGGCGTCTTTTTGAACCTCGAGTTCCGGGCCTTGCACGTCCCAGGTGTTCCAGGAGCCTCCATTGCAAGCCTTCAAGATCCTTTCGAAAACACAGAAAAATGAGATGAGCCATAGTCTAAACT
>CAJNIZ010047488.1:0-13609 GCA_905231905.1 Symbiodinium pilosum | reverse complement strand
TCCATGTTCTTTTCCATTTGGTACTATTCCTAAACCCGAAACCCTAAACCCTAAACCCCTAAACCCTAAATCCTGATCCCTAAACTAGAGTATGGGGGAGTTACCCTTTAGCCCATGTGTAGCTTATGCGAGATGAACATGCGAGCTTCGAGCCTTCTTGAAATTAAAGGAAACCTTAAACCCTAAAGCGTCTAAGGGTTTAGGGTTAAGGATTCGGATTTAGGGTTTAAGGGTGAGGTTTTGGGGGTTTAGGAATTAGGATTTAATCTTGGGGGTTCTGAAGAAATCTGGAGCCTCCTAGAAATAACCTAAGCCCTGAACCCTGATGTAGGGGCCCTTATAATCCCTCAGTCTGAAGCCCTGAACCCTAAATCCTAAACCCTACGTACACCCTAAATCTCGAGAAAGTCCCACTGGATGATAGCACTAGGGCAAGCCCAAGTAGTAAACATTTGGATGCAAACTGAGTCGTTGATGGTTTTAGATTTTAGGGCTTCGACATGGGGGGGGTGGGGTTGGGAAGGGGGCATGGGCCTCTACATATGGCAGGATTTCATTTTACGGTCGACGGTAGCCCAAATTCGACGCCGGATATGTCCACCTTCTAACTTTCTCAATCAAGGAACTCTATATACGCTCACCAGAAACCAACAATTCAAACTCGACTCTGCATACCCTAATTCCCTTCAATGCCCTATACCATAACCAGTTTCCGTTTCATTTTCTATGTTCTTTCTCCATCTGATCCTCCATTGTTGGGGTAGTGCCCCTAGTAGCATCCCCACCAAAAAATCCACAAACACTAAGCCTTAATGCATCACACCCACCTAAATCCGAAGCAGTTCGCCGTGGCCGCGCTAAGCTCATGATTCATCTAAAGCTTCAAAAACTTGAGGGCCCCTTGTAGGACATGGGGGCCTCTTAATATTGGGGCCCCCATTTGTGGAAACTGCCCATTCATGGAAACTTTAACATTAACCTTACAAATGGTCATATGAATGCTTGACTTACTTGATCCGGATCTATTCCTACAAGTTCACTGGATCGCTTCCCCTCAATGTTAACGCCCCACCCCATGACATAAAACTGCCCCCCCCCCATCTATACGGTCTCTTATGGGGAGTATGTAGTATCGGGGCGCTTGTCATTGGGGGAAGTCATGAGGTTTTTCTCCGATACCCTGAACTATCTGTGCTTGCTTGCTTCTTTGGATGGAGGAGATCATTCACCACTTTAGAATTCATATGTTGGCGTTTAGGGTTTAAGGTTTGGGGTTTATGTCCTAAGAAATCCAACATTATGGCCTTCCGAAATGGTGCAAGGTTTCCTCTCCCATCCACCAAAACCCTAAACCCTAAACCCCAAGCCATAAACCTTCATGTACTTGTAATCTCCCTTAAGTAGATAGAATATTATGGCTTTGGGTATATTATAACCAGATCCGCATATACCCCATATTCTATCTACTTAAGGGGAACTATACTACACACTTCCTGAAGCAATTTTAATGAGGCCGCAGATCTGGCCTTCTTGACCTTCTTTTCCTTGTCTTTCTTGTCCCGCTTGTCTTTCTTCTCCTTCTTTTCCTTTCCATCCTTCTCTTTGAGCTCCTTCTTGCAGGCTTGAAAATGATGGCGGGTCTTTCTACAAGGGTGTTTAGGGTTTAGAGGCGTTTCTCAGCAGTATGGGTACCTTTCGGAAAGTTTTCGACCAGGATCATGTTCTCTTCGGAGCAAGTAGACCAGTCCGCCAGTCTAAAGCACAGGCACTGCCGACACTTGAGTAATGTTTTTTTGGTGGTTGAACCTAGTAAGATTATATTCCTTACATAAAATACTATACCCCAAAACGAGGATGCAATCTTACTCTATAATGGGTACCATAGTATCTCCAAACAAAATACTACTCACTTGGGATTTAGCATGGGTGCAATACGGTTGTTTGATAAATATCTGCATAACCCCGAGCAAATTATACTCTAGCACCATACCTCCCAGGGTTTGGGTATACATTGTCATGCAGGATTTTGTTCATCAACTGTAGCACCCCCTGTGGAATCCGTCACGCCGGCTGCTTTGACCCTAAATCCTTAACCCCAAAAGCTAGACCCTCAACCCCAAACCCTCATTCTTAATAGTAGGCCTGCTTTGACCCTAAAACCTAAACCCTATAGCGTAAACCCTCAAACTTAAGCCCTAAACCCCCATGGTAGTAGTAGGCCTGCTTTGACATTGGAGCATCCACCTTCACGGAGCGCAGCGCAAGGGGGTAAAACTCCGATATGGGTCTAGGGCTTGGGTTGTGGGATTCAAGCTGTTTGGTAAGGGCTTAGAGTTTATTTAGCGCAACAGTTTTAGGCACGGAGTTTGGGATTTAGGGTTTGGGATTAAGTGCTTAGATTGTGGGTCTGCAGGTTCGGGATTAGCGGTCCTGGTTATCAGGTCACTCTTGTAGGAATCCAACCTCCTAGGGTACAGAGCTTAGGCAGGCCCATTACAACTTAGGGTTTTCAATTGAGGCTTTAGGGTTTAGGGTCAGGGCTGGGGTTTTAGGGTTTAGGATTTTTGGTGTAGGGTCCTAAGTCAGCTCCGCCAGTGTCTTGCTCCCCCTCCCCCAAAAAAAATCTCCCAAACATAGGGGATGCAACGGTTATTGTAATCACCATGGCACTTAGCACCCCTGCTAAACGTTTAGGTACCTGGGATAGGAATACAGGGGAAGCGCAACGTGCTAAAGGTCTCAGCTCCCAGTTAAGTGCTGCGGATCAATGGGGTTATGGCTTTGGAAATGGGGTTCTTGGCGGAGGGCGCTCTGAAGGTATTGGCCTGTATACCTTTCGGTTGCTGCGGCGAAGGTCTGAGTTCAAGATGGCGTTTTCAGAAAAGGATGTGGAAACTGGAATGCAGGCGGCGGAGGCAGATTCAATGTGGCTTTTCACATTTCAGGTTTCGGGAACACGGCTTTGGGTCCACATAGAGGCAGTCATAGGGCACTTTGGCAAGCAGAGTCCTTGTGCTCCGTCACAGCGAAAAGAAGAAACCCTAAAGACGGGATTCCATTTTACCCTTGTATTGCCTAGCATGCAGATCTCGGCTCTTCGTAGCTCATGCTCCCGACCCGCTATGCGAGAAGCGTGCGATACATGTCCACATAGGCGACACCCAGCCCAGTCCCTGCCTGCCACTCCGCCACGAGACACACTATAGTTTAGGGTTTAGGGATTTAGGGCTTAAGGGCTAGGGTTTAGGATTTAGGGCTTAGGATTTAACGTAAACCCCAAGCCCCGAACCATGGAATCGTAAAAGCTGAGCCGGTTCTTGCTGAAGGTTTGTCCTTCTGCTAATTGGAGCTTCTGAAAATGCTAAGGAAAGTCCTAAAGGAGACTGCTCCAATTCCTAATCGAACCTAAGCCCCTCAACCCATAAACCCTGAACCCGAACCTTAAACCCCTCTGGGTTACTGAGGAGCTAGAAGAGACCCCAGAAAGTTCTCGAGTTCCTAGTAGCCCCAAAGCTGCAAAAAGCTCAAGCCTCTCAGCCCTGAACTCCCTACCCTCAACCCTAAACCCTAAACCCTAGACCCTAAACCCTAAACCCTCAACCCTAAACCCTTAGACCCTAAATCCTCATCCCTGAGCCTCTATGAGCCATCGTCTACTTTAGGGTTTAGGGTGTAGGGTTTAGGGTTTAGGGTTAGGGTTTAGGGTTTAGGGTTAGGGTTTAGGGTTTAGGGTTTAGGGTTTAGGGTTCAGGGTGTAGGGTTTAGGGCTCAATACTTGGGTTCTTGTTGAAATACCATTAAAAAAGATTGTTTTCATGGAAATTGGGCCCAGGTATCCATAAAAATGTAAAATTTTGTTCTACAAGAGCCCAGAATAGGAGCCATAATCTAAACTCCGAGTATGCCTTTCATAACCCCTATATAACCCCTATGAGAATCCCGTATATAATCCCCTATGTAACCCCCCTGAACGGAGTTTAGACTATAGCTCATATGTCCTTAAGTCAATAAATGTATATGAACCCACCCTCCCTTAAGCTTAAACCAAAAACCCTCAGCTTTACGCCCTGTCCCCTACAACCCCCCTTAAAGGGGGTGTTTCCTGTTGATGACCCTAAACCCTGAACCGAAAACCCTAAACCCTAAGCCCTAAACCCTGAACCCCAAGCCCTAAGCCCTAAGTAAATCGGGAAAAGCCAGCCTTCTTCGAAGCGGTGGCCTGCAACTGTCGAAGAGTAGCTTACGATACCCGACTTACAGGTGCAGGACTTGAGGGTTTAATTAATACTTTAGGGTTTAGGGATTTTGGGTTTAGAGCTCAGGGTTTGGGACTTCAGGGTTTAGAGATTTTGGGTTTCGAGCTTAGGGTTTGGGATTTAGGGTTTAGGAATTTATTATTACACAGCTTTAACTGGTACTTATTCCGCATTTATTACGATGTCACACGACTCAGGGGGCTTGTAATTGAATTTGGCATATGAGCTGTAGTCTAAACTCCTAGTATCCCCCTTAATAAGGCCTATACTGCTCCCCTATATAATCCTCCAGATAACCCCCTTCAAGAAGTCTAGATTCTGGCTTCTGTAAGCAGCTTAGGGTTTGGGGGCCTGCACCTCCAAGTAGACCCATAACCCTCAACCGGGACATGGCTTAGGGTTTTAAAAGCCCGGTTTAGGACATACCCCTCCTTTAATCCGGTTGCTGTTACCCGTACGAGGCAAGCCGGGTTGCTGTTACTCGTATGAGGCAAACACATTATCTGTCCGTACCATGTATGTAAACTATTACAGTTGAATTGCTTAAGAGCAAGGCCTCAAAACCACTGGCCACTGCCCCCTTTCCTGATCCCCGGCGCCCTTCAAGACGTATGAGCTTAACTTACTGGTTCTTAGTAGGGAATAAGGGAATAGAATCCCTATATAACCCCTAGATAATCTCCATATGATATATTCCCGTCTTCCCCGCTCCGGCCCGGTAAGTTAACAGCGTGAACTCACAGAACCCGCCGTGTTCTCAGCGCTCACGGATTTAATGCTTAGGCTTCAACTTGAAATTCGAGACCTGACAACAAGGCAGAGGCGATGTAATGCCAATAAATTGAGAGCCCCCAAGCCTTTCCAAACCCCACGAAAAGCGAACGGAAAAATTCACAAAACCTCAAACATCGAAACCATGTGCGCTATAGTCTAAACTCCTGGTATCCCCCTTAATAACCCCTTTAGTAGTACCCTATATAAGCCCCGTTTGAAGAATTTCGACTATAGTACATGTGGCTATGCCTCAAACCTAGAAACCATGCGGCTATGGCTTGCCGGGCCTTCGAGTCTGCTTTGGACCCCGCTGCCCTCGGGAGAGTACATGCGTTACCGTTTCGTGGTGTTCGAACCAAGTAGCATATGTATAGTCTTACTCTATATCCACAAGTACAAACTTGGTAGCTTCGATAAAGACAGGGCCCCAATAAAGACAGCAAAATACTACAATCCTTGTTCTAGTGAGAAAGAAAAAAGACTTTTACATTTGGGAAACCCCAAGTACCTACCTGCGTTGAGGGTTTCGGGCTCAAGCCATAGGGTTCAGGATTGCGGGCTTAGTGCTTCGGGGGTCAGATGGAGGGCTCAACTCTGAGGGTTTAGGGCTGAAGGCTCAGGATTTTGGGATTTTGGTTTTAGGGCTTCAGGTTGAGGGCTTCGGGGGGTTTCCAAACATGACCCTCAGGTTTGGACACATTCAAACACAGGCGAATGCTGCCCTAAACCCTAAACCCTAAACCAGGCTGTAAGACGGCGTATGTTCAAGCAAAAATCAAAGTTTGGTTTCTTTATGAGAATTCTTCTGCCTTCACAGTGCATTCTCGGGACAATGTTCTAAATCAATAAGCATGCCCAACCATAAACCCCAATGCCCAAACCCTAAACCCCAAAGTGCAAACCCACGCCTAAAACCCTAAACCCTCAACCTACCATTTGGGAGGTGTGGTGGGATTGTTGTAAGTTGCCCGCAGGAGAATTGGGGCTTCCGCGCATTGGAGGTTCATTGATGGATTTGACACGAACGTGGTAAGGCGTAGGGTTTAGGGATTAGGATTTTAAGTTTTATGGTTCAAGGTTTAGCATTTTGAGTTTAGCGTATAGTTCTCCTCAAATCCAAGTGGGAAACCCCGGGCAACCGTAAAGCGTCACCTCCGCTAAGGAATCCAAAAACAGACAACCCCCAGCAAAAGAATTGAACCCATGACTACACTAGAAGACCCGAGAGAGAAGCTCCATTTTTTGAATCCTCTAGGGCCTGAGGGATACATTCATGCATTTCCTTATACCACTCAACCCTCAGCCCTCTACTCTACCCGAAGGTCCCAATCCTAAACACAAAAAAATGAACCCTGACGCCCTTGAACTCTTAAACCCTTAAACTCTCAAACCCTTGAACCCTTAATGCTTCAACACATGAACCCCAACTTCTTCGGTAATGGTCAGCCAAAATTGGCTTGGGACTAGACATTGTGACAATTTAAGCTTACATGGTAAGCCCTGTGCCCTAGGTAGGTATGTTACGACGCACGGAGCCCCTAGTCTTTTATTCATAATGGGGACTACCGGCACTATAGGATATTGCCTGGTTGTAACTTGGGTTTTCCATGCTTGGCTTACACCGAACGCTGAACAGTCGCCTATCTAAGCAAGGGGGACGAAAATCCTACTCAAGACTATCAAAAACCCTGGGACCCAAATCGTCCTAACCTAGCCTTGAAAGCCCAAATCTCCAGCGCCTCAACCCTAAACACTCCGCTGACCTCCACGCCCTCAACTTTTCACACCTCATAAGTCACCCAGACCCCCTAAAGGATCCAAAACATGGAATCTCCCAATACTCCCCAAGGTTCCCCCAATGTAGTCATGGGGTGATATTGGGGGTGCAATTTAGAAATTAAACCCTAAACCCTAAACCTACGCAAAAATGGGCGGCCCCACATCGTACCTTTCTGCTAATTTAGGCTACCTTGAACATCAAGTCCTGGGCCCATCGCTTGCCCATTCCCCCCACAAATTTAAGGTTTAGTTTTTTTGCTTGCAGCGTCTCTCTTGTCCTCGCGGCGACGAGTCTAAATCTAAAGGCTTTTTACAGCAGGCGCAGACACATCCCACACTCCCTCTCAGGTATCTTGCAAGGGCGAGGCATTCCCTCCATACGTATGCTGCAAAATGCCGAAGTTGCACACACATAGAGCACAATCCTGCCGAAGACGATCTCCAGCACTTACTTCTTTCTCATCTTCTTCTGTCGAATGTCTTCACCTTCTCCATAGCTTTCCTCATCTTTTTTCCATGTCTTTAAAATCCTCTGGGCTCTTCATCGTCCTTGCTGTTCCCTTCTCAGCTGCACGAACTTCACCTGTCGAGCTGGCACCACTGTGAACTTCTGCGTTCCCTGTCTTCTTCACGTAATTGTTCTCTCCCTTTCCTTCTTTTAAGCCTTGGCCTTTGTCCCTTCCCTCATCAACTTGTTCACCAGGTTCTCCAGGATGAGCTGCAGGAGGGTCCGTTTCCATAGGGCAGCTGAGGTCACCCGTGCTGCTGGAGGCTTCGTCACTTCCAAGTGGAAGGACTCCAAATTCTAGCTCGTCTAACTCTGATCCTGACCAGCCACTCCTGGCTTTGCTGACGTCGTCTTTTTTGTCGATCTCTCCTTTCATTCTGGATTCATTCCTCATGGTCCCTCCTGCGTCTTTCCAGAATACTTGTTGGGCTGCACTCAGGAGTGATTGGGCCCTCCATATGCCCCGTGATGCGGCAGTTGCACCATTCCGCTACTATCCACATGTCGCACACATCTTGCTCAACCTCATCCTCTGACGCATCATCATTCTCTTCCCAGCACCCATACCGACTCAACACCGCCGAGACGACATGGTCCGCTCAACATCGGCAATCACGTTACATGTCGCCTCCCAGAGAAATCTCCATGTCGTCCAGCACTCCTTGTAGAGTTACAGGGCCTCCTCCCAATAGAGGTGTACCAATCACATGTCCCCTTGTTTGTGCTGATGTCGGAATGAGCCCGGCCTCATAATTGTCTTCCCTCATCGATCTGGCTTTCTTTCCAACTTCCACCACCTCCGCGTTGAGTCCGTAGAATAGAAAATCCATGGCTTGCCTTTCTCTTCCTTCTAAATTTTGTTGGTTTCCAGACGGTGCCAGACGGTGCTGCACTCTGGCAAGCAACACACGTACAAAGCATTTCGCAACGTGAGAACTCAGGGCGTTGGGTCTAAGGTCCTTCGGGACCTTGGGGGTTCCCGTTTTTGGCAAAAAGCCCGCTAGCGAGCACTTGCTGGAAGAATTCTGTTAGTTCCACGACTCCTTCCTGCTGCTGCACAATGGTGAGCAGCTCATTGGACACACAATCGGGTCCAACCGATTTCTGCTTCTTCCCCGCCTCAACTGCTGCAACCACTTCTTCCGCTGTCACCGCGCCAACCAAGTAGTTGTTTACAACCTCCTCCAATTTGTCGTCTAAACATTTTTCTCGTTCCTTGGTGCGCACGTCCTTGAAATGGGTAATCATTTCTTGTGTAAGGTCCGGGGAGGTGTTTCTGAAGTAGTCCGGTCCCCACTGCGTTTTCGGTTTTGTGACCTGTCGATATGTCTCCCAGTCGTGAGCAGCTTTTTGTAGTCGTTCCCTTCTGCCAGGCCTGTTTTTCTGTTCTGAGGGAGCACAAGTAACCTCCAGTCCTGTGGGTTCTTTGTACTCCTGGTGAGCTCGTCGCCACCATCACTCAGCACCTGCTAGAGCCGCTTCGCGCATGCGTGTGAGGCTCAGACAGCCTTGGTGCCGCCTGCAATCGTGCATCATCATCAGCTGATTGCGAAAGCCAAGCTGCCCGACCATAGCCACATTGCCAGCTCGCTCGCAGGGCAGTTTGTTGTGGGTGTATTGTGGGTTTAGGGTTTAGGGTTTCGGGTCAGGGCTTAGGGTGTAGGCAAGTGAGATTTCCTTTCGAAGCCCTGTACCCCAAAATCCTGAAGCCCTGATGCTGTCAACCCAACCAAAGCCCCAAAACCGCAAACACCCGAACCCCGAATGCCACGGCTAGAAAACCCTAACCCCAAAAGCTCAAATCCCGATATCAAAAATCCCAAGCCCTAAACCCCAACATGCCAAATCCCTGATCCCCAAAACCAAGAACCTCAAGTCCCAAAGCTATCCCTCAACAGTTCCAGGGCTGTGACTCCAGGGTCATACCCCTAAACCACTCCCCCAACATGACCCCATACAACCCGTATATGAACCCATGTGAGCTATAGTCTAAACTCCTAGTATCCCCATTAATAACCCCCATAGTAGTCCCCTATATAATCCCCCATATATCCCCTTTAAGGAGTTTAGACTATGGCTCATGTAGTCCCCTAGGCCCATGGCTTCTTTAAAAGGACCGGGGTACAATCCTACAATTGCAAGCCCGAAGCCCGAAAACCCCCCCTTCGCTACATGTCCCGATAAGTTGTATGCCATGGTTGTACATTCTGAAGCCCTGAACCCTCAACCCGCTCTAAACCTTAAACCCCAAACCCTAAATCCTAAATCCTAAACCCACGCTTAATCCTGAACCCCAAGCCCACTCTAAACCCTAAATCCTATATGAGCTATAGACTAAACTCCTAGCATCCCCCTTAATAAACTCCTAAACCCTAAACCGCGTGCGTTTCCCTATATCATTCTAGGGAGTTGACACTAAAGCACCCCTAAACCCTGAGCCCTAAACCTGAAAACCCTAAACCTTAACACCCTAAACCCTGAAACCACTCTAAGCTCTAAGCCCTAAAGCCTAAACCCTACATTACCCCATTACACTAGTTTCCATTTTCTTTTTCCATTATCCCCAAATGACCTATAGTCTAAACTCCTAGTATACCCCTTAATAACCCCTATAGTAGTCCCCTATATAATCCCCCATATAATCCCCCTTTAAGGAATTTAGACTCTAAACCCTAAATCCTAAACCCTAAACCCTAAATCCCCTATATAACCGCCCTTTTCAGGAGTTTAGAGTATAGCTCAAATGACCCCAAATCCAACCCCTTGATTCCTGGGACCTGTGAGGCACTGAGAATCGAGCTTGGAGCTGGAAGGCCCAGCTGTTTAGGGTTTAGGGTTTAGGGTTTAGGGAGAGAGCAGTGCTTTGGAGTTCAGAGTGAGGGGTTTTGGGTTTTATGGTCTAGGGTCTAGGATTTTGGGTTTTGGGGTGAAGGTTTTCAGGTTCAGGGTTTAGGGTCTGGAGTTTAGGCGGTAGGGTTTAGGGTGTAGGGGGTTGATGTGGTGCAGGGTTTATGGCCCCACTGAAAATTGAAGGTTTGGCCCTTGGTATGAAATTGCTTACGGAAGTTGATGGCTACGTACATGTTGTCAAGCTCATGGTCCGTTTTGGGTCCCCAAAAAACTACAGCCCCCGAGTACCCAAGAAAGGGGCAGAATTTTGATCACCTACCTACCTTGTGACTTCAGGGTTTAGGGGTAGTAGTGTCTAGGGGACGGGCGATGGACTACAAGGCAAAAAGGGTCATCATGAATAGCCATAAAAGTACTACTATAGCATTCATGCCCTCATTCCACCATTAGTACCAAGCAGGTTTTGCAATTACTTTGTGGGACTTGGCATCTACTTAACTGAGATCTAGCCTTACTCCGTCTTGGGTCAAAGTTCCGAACCCCAACTGCGCTCCCAACAAAACACCTAGACCCAAAATCCTAAACCCATCTTCTGACCCTAAACCCTAAACCCTGAACCCTAGACCCTAGACCCTCAACCCTAAACCCTAAGCCCTCATACCTAAACCCTGAACCCTAAGCCCCATTCTCAAACATCCTGCACCCTATACTGGGTTGCTGTTAAGGAACTTAAATTAAGTTACCATAATGGGTATATATAGTAATTAATATGGTTCCCCCAATATAGTAACATAAATTAAGTTCCTTAACAGCAACTCAGTATATCCTAAGCCCTAAACCCTGGACCCTGTCCTTGCCTTTGGCGCGCTTCTCAGAAGAGGACGTGGATGTTCCTGCAACACACTGCCATCCCTGGCCCCCCAACTCACATTACTTGAAGGTTCGGGGTACTGATGTAGGTTTAGGGTTTTAAGTTTTAAGGTTTTAAGGCTTAGGGTTTAGGGTAAGGTTTAGGGGTTAGGGTTTAGGGTAATCCATACACTATGCAGGGCTTTAAGGCTTCGGGCTTATGTGGCATAGGGTTTGGAGTCTAGTGTTCAACTTATTTTTGTGGGTTTAGGACATAGAGGTTATGGTTTAGGCTTAGGGTTTGAGGTTTAGGATAAGGGAGGTTTTGAAGATCAGAGTCCCCCTTAAAAGGGGGGGTGTAAGAATGTCATAGGGACACATGAGCTATAGTCTGAACTCCTAGTATCCCCCTTAATAACCCCTACAGTAATCCCCTGTATAATCCCCTGTATAATCCCCTATATACCCCACTTCAAGGAGTTTAGGCTATAGCTCATATGAGGAGGCAGTACCGAAGTGCTACAAGGAGTCTAGGACCATACTATTGGCAATAAACTTTGGGTACTGCCCCCACCCAGAAACAGTCTATATCAGGGGTCCCATTAAGGGGTATATATAACCACTGAGGGGGGGCAGTACCCAAAATAAACTTTATGAAACCACGATCTAGCCCGGTGGCCATTCAATGTTCCTCGTCTTTTGCAATTGGTTCTCCATTATTAATCCTAAATCCTCAAGCCTCAACCCTGAACTCTCAACCATAAACCCTAAATCCTAAACCCAAACTCTAAACCTTAACTGCGTGGACGCCTACCATTTCGGGGTTCTATAGAGGGTATGTAGGATTTAGGGATACCGGAGAATCAAATGAAAAAGAAAATGGAAAACGACATGGAAACTGGTGTTATGTAGGGGAATGACTTTCCTAAACCCATTGGTAATGATTTGGTCCACTGTATTGCCGCCCGATGCAGGTGCCCCGAGAAAAGAGCGTGCAAGTCTGGAGGTTCAGCTAAACCTTACACCTTAAACCCTAAACCCTAAACCCTTGGGCTGGTTGCAGGGCTCCGTGGAAAGTCGCGTACTTTTCGTGCCGGCAACCGGCGGACAAGCGGAAGAAGCAGCAGCCAGTGAAACAGGGTTTAGGGTTTAGGTTTAATACCCCGTGCAGCTGTCCATCCTCTCCCGTCATGTATGAAAAGCCTGCAGGCCTAAATCTAAACCCCTAAACCCCTGAACCCTAAACCCCTAAACCCCAAGAGCCATGTAAGGCCAGCGTTCCTACAAAATCCAACTGTAGAGACTCGGTAGGTTGCCATCACGTAACTGCGAATTAGGGGGAGAGCTTTTACGCGCAGCCTCGGACCCATTATATCCGGTGAGAAGGGTGACTGCTACAATGGCTACACCGCCCTGCAACTGCAAATCCATCATCCCCTATGTAACCCTCCCTAGTAAGAGTTTAAACCCTAAACCCTAAACCCTAAACCCTAAGGGTTTAGGGCTTAGGCTTACGGGTTTAGGCTTAAGGGCTTAGGGCCCTTAACACTGGGATGCTTATGTACCTACTATCTACCTTCTGTGTACCCTGAAGGGTCCCTAGACTCCCCCTAAGCAGCCTAAGGCTTTCGGGTTTAGGTAAGGGCTCATACTTCTGACCTTAGATTTGGAAGATTTCCAGAGATGCCTTAAGTCTCACGCGCTGCAAGGGGAACACTACGATCTAGATAGGGTCTGTATGGGATTTATATAGGGTGTATACAGGTTATATAGGAGACCTAGCTATCATTGCAACGAGAACAGAAATGGAAACCTATTAACCTACTTGGGGCGTTTACATGTGGGTTGTCAGTACAATGATAAGTAGGGTACAATCCCAAATTTCTGAAAACACACATAAAAATCTTACATTCTATTGCATCAAACTTTCTGATGGTTAATCTCTGACCAAGGAATGAATTCCTATAGTACCCCTATGCCAATGCAAACCCCAACCTCCACATGAGCTATTGTCTAAACTCCTCATATCCCCCCTAGTAAGCCCTTTATATAACCCCGATGAAGGGGCTTAAACCCTAAAACCTAAACCCCACAACCTTAACCCTTGCGACCTAAACCCTAAACCCCAAGCCCTGAAACCTAAACGCTCGAACCTTAACCCCAAACCCTAAACCCAAACCCCCAAACCCTCGCATGAGCTATAGTCTAAACTCCTCATATCCCCCTTTTTAATAACCCCTATACTGGTCCCCTACATAATCCCCTATATAACCCCCTTTAAGGAGTTTAGACTCTAAACCCTAAAGAACTCACATGTAGGGTAAGGCTGCCTGAGCTTTTGCTTTTGCTTTTCTCCTTCTTTGTCTTTTTGTCCTTGGCATCTTTGTTCTCCTGGACAGGAGTCTAGGGTTTACGGTTTAGAGGCTAGGATTTCAGGGCTAGGGTTTAAGGTTTAGGATTTAAGGCAGACGGTACCCCGGGTAGGGGGGAACTGTTCGAGTTCGAGTTCGAGTCCAAGCTCCGACCAAGTTTGAAGCGGGGGTGGACTTCCAGTTTGAGTTCGAGTTCGAGGTCCGACAGGTTTTAAGGGGGG
>CAJNIZ010047487.1:10999-35269 GCA_905231905.1 Symbiodinium pilosum | reverse complement strand
ACCCTATATTCTATCTACTCAAGAGGGACTATAAACCCTAAATCCCAATTCCTAAACCCTAAATAGTAGTTTCCATTTTCTTGTCCAGTATCCCAATATAACCCTATATATCCCTTTAAAGGGACCTAGGGTTTCCATTTCATCTTCCATTATCCCACCTAAACCCTAAACCCTAAACCTATAAACCCTAAACCCTAAACCTATAAACCCTAAACCCCTTAAGTGGAGACTTATTGTTGACTTTATAAGGCCCCAGGTCGATATCCTCCATAGACTTGGATCCACAGGGCTTGACCCTAGGCCCTAAGCCCAAAACCCAAAATCCAAAGCCCCAGATCCTAAACCCTAGATCCTAAACTCTACATCCGAAACCCTAAATCCTAAACCCTACATCCTAGATCCTAAACCCTAAATCCTAAACCCTAATTAGGCACTGAACCTCAAACCCGGGTTGCTGCTTGCTGAGGATGTTTTTTGACATTCCTGCGGGGGCGACGAGTCTGCGAGCGTTCGAGCTTTGCAGTCTGGCTCGGTTTAGAGTTTAGGGTAAATTAGGGGTACATGCTTTTTTTGGGGCCCTAAAGCCTAAAAAGCCTTCAGCCTTAACCCTAAACGCTAAAGCCTAAACCCCAAGCCCTGAAGGCCAAACCTTAAACCCTAACCCCGAAACCTTAAAGCTATTTCCGAGGGACAAGCACCTGAGGAGAAAAAGTCCGAGAAAAAGAAAACACCTTAAGCACTAAACCCCAAACCTTAAACCCTAAACTCCAAACCTTAAACCCATCAACCCCAAACCGTAAACCTTACAACCCTAAACCCCAAACCTTAAACCCTCAACTCCAAACCTTAAAACCATCAACCCCAAACCTTAAACCCCACAACCCTAAACCCCAAACCTTAAACCCTAAACTCCAAACCTCAAACCCTAAACCCCACAACCCCTAAACCCCTAAACCCTAAACCCCAAACCCCAAAACCCCTGAGGTAACCTCCACGGCCTTTGGCGGAGTGAGGCCGTGGCGGTGCCCTCCGCGGGATCCGGCACTGGCGGTTGTGCGTGGCTGCGCCCGCATGAAGGGTGGTTTAGGGCTTTAGGATTAAGGGGGCTTAGGGTTTGGGGGGCTTACGGTTTAGGGAGTTTAGGGTTTAGGGGATTTAGGGTTTAGGGGGTTTAGGGGATTTAGGGTTTAGGGGGTTTAGGGGATTTAGGGTTTATGGGGTTTAGGGTTTAGGGGATTTAGGGTTTAGGGTTTAGGGGATTTAGGGTTTAGGGTTTAGGGGATTTAGGGTTTGGGGGGCTTACGGTTTAGTGGGTTTAGGGTTTAGGGGGCTTGGGGTTTGGGTGGTTTACGGTTCAGGAGGTTTTGGGTTTGGGGGGTTTGGGGAGGGTTTAGGGTTTGCAGGGTTTCTAGGTTGTGATTAGGGATATATGGGGATAAACAGGAACGTACAGGGTAATAGGGCTTTCAAAGGGACACAGGCAGGTGCTTGCAGGGTTAGAGTTTGAGGTTTAGGGCTTTAGGGCAAGGGTGTTTGAGTCTTGAGGGTTGGGTTTTGAGGTTCAGGGGACAGGGGTTTGAGTTTTCAAAGGTTGGGGGTGCGAGGGTTAGAGGCACGGGGCAGAGGATGAAGGGTGCAAAGGTTGAGGGGTCTAGGGAGGGTTTTAGGGTTTGGGGTGGGGGGGTTGAGGATCTAGAGGTTCAGGGGGGCTTGTGGGGTTGAGGGCTTAGGGGTTTAGGTGCAGAAGGGGTTGAAGGGCTTAGGGTGAAGGGGCTTAGGGTTTAGGGATTGAGGGGTTTTGGGATTTAGGGTTTCAGGCTAGTAGGAGTTTAGGATTCAGGAATTCTGGCCCGTAGGATTTGTGGACTTGAGGTTTTGCGATCTGAGTTTTCGGACCTGATTCTAGAACAGCCTGGAAGGGAACGCTGTGAGCTTTCGGAATTTTTCGAGACTGGCTGATCATGGGTTCCCTCCCACAAGGACAAATAGGGCTAACTCCCTGAACCCGAACCCTAACCACCACCATCGCAATTATCGATAGTGGGGCTCTTAATCCCTAAGCCTAGGAGAACCTATGAGCTGAGGGTTGTATCTGGCTTTTTGCAGGAAGCGCATGCCCTAAACTTCATACATTGGATATTGCCCCACCGAGATAATATAGATATGAATGCACATATAGATATACATATAGATATATGATATATGTATATAATATAGATATATAGAGCCGCTAATATTACTCCTGTTATAGACTGTTACTGGGTGGGGCAGGGCCCAACTAAGATGGACCAAACAGCCTTGACTTGGGTCTTGAAAGACCCCCCAATACGAGGTTTTTGCCCATTGTGGTATAACATACTGGGAACGTCTGGGCGTTGAGCCGAGAGCTTTTTGCAACCACAAAAGACTTGAGGATAGGATGAACAGGGGTTTATTGTTGCTGGTTTCGGTTTAGAGCTTCGAGTTTCTGACCCTAAGCCTGAAGCCCGGCAGCATCTAGGAAGTGCGTCAACAAGCCTTTGAGAAGCCTCTACAACCGCAAGCCCTTGGCCCCTTAGAACCTCAACGCCCCCAGACCTTCCTAGACCTTTGACCCGAACCCAACACCTTAATCCCGAAATCCTTAAACCGTAAACCTTATGAATCCCAAACCCTCAACAAGAAGCACTGAGTCCTAGACCCTCAGCACTTAGCCAGAAATCCCTGGACCCTAACTCCTTAACCCCAGACCCGAAACAGTAGTTGCCATGGTCTTTCCACCAAGGCTAAGTTGATCACCTTTGTCTTCATAGACCTATAAACACCTAGCTTCCATTTCATTCTTCATTATTGGGGCAACACCCCGACATTCCCCAATATAATCCTATATAACCCTTACAAAACTCCATATTACCCTTATATACGAACCCTAAACCCTTACCATTAAAAAACCATAAGCCCTGTAAGTTAACCCCTAAAACCTCCCAGGCTCTGGCATTGCGAGGAAGGAACAGCAGCACCTCGGTGCAGTATCAGAGCCCAGTGAAGACATCTCCCTGGGCTAAGGGTTTAGGGCTTAGGGTTTAGGGTTCAAGGTTTAGGGTTTGGGGTTAGGGGCTAAACCCCAGACTCTAAACTCCAAACTCTGATCCTTAACCATGTGGGGGTTCGGGCAGGCGTAGGGTGCCAGGACATGTATTGTAGAAGCCTGCAGAAATTGCCGATGTTCTTGGCCCCAGTTCTCTAAAGTACAGTGTAGGGCCTAGTGTAGGGTGTTTCAATCAGACCTCCATATGGTATTGGTAACAATACGGGCTACGGTAGTAGGCATGTTTGCCGGAGCCTCGTCATTAGGGGAATTGCCGAGCTGTAAGGGAGCTAGGTTGACCCTGCGCGCAAAATCCTTAAGTTCCAACTCCGAATCCCTGAGCCCAAGCCACCCTGAAACACAGGGTTCAAGGTCCAAATAAGACCTGACTTTGCTTCAGGCGGCCTACCCTAGAAAAGGTAAATCAAAATCAGTTGAAGTCTTCCGATTCCTGTACCTCGAGCCATCGAAGGGGTTTACAACCATGCCCGCAGTCGACGCAATGAGAATTGAGGTTAGAGTTTAGGGTGTAGGGCTTGGGGCCTTGCTGTTTATGGAAAAGGAAAGCCGTTGAATTAAGTCCCAAACCCCACACCCGAAAATCAAAACAGCACTTCAATCCTGAATCTAACCCCCTCGCCTACATTGCAAATCCTAACCTCTTCTTAGATCGTAAGCCAAAAGCGGCTTATTCAGCCTGAACCTAAACCCCGACACCTATACTCCAAAGCCTGGACCCCAAATCCTGAACCCTAACCCTAAAACCTATAATATACTCTAAGCCCTAGAACACTAAACCCTAGAACCTCAAAGCCTGAACCCTAAACTCCAAACCCCAAAACCCAAAACCCTATATGTTGGACCATCCCAGGTGTCAGCATGTCAGGCTTTTACAGGCCACCTCAGCTTTTGCACTCAAGATGCTTGGGACTTAAGGGGGTGATATGGGGGTTAGGGTTTAGGGTTTAGGGTTTAGGGTTTAGGGATATGGGGGTTATTATAGCGGTTATTTGGGGTTTCTGGTTTAGGGGTTTTAGGGTTTAGGGACTAGGGCTTAGTGTTTAGGGTTTAAGGTTTAGAGTTTCCCAACATCAGGGGTACCTTTTTGGGGATCCCCATAACAAGGATTATAGCATTTTGGGGTCCCCTAAACCCTAAACCCTAAAGCCTACGGTGGATCAACAGTATGTAAGGAGATCGAGGGATCCATACAGTTTAGGGACATGGGCTTGGGATTTTGAGTTCAGGGTTTCGGGTTTAGAGGTAAGAGTTTTAGGGTTTAGAGCTAAGGGTTCAGTTCAGGGTTTAAGGATTAGGGTGTATGTTTTTGGGATTAAGGTTCAGGGTGTAGGGTCTAGGCTTACTTTCCCCAAGGTAAGTAGGGACCTCGCAAAGCCACTTTTTGGAAGATATGTAGTGTTTACTGGGTTTTGGGGTTCCATGTCAGTTTCAGGAGGGTACTTTGAGGTTCTTGCCCATTTCCAAAGTTGAGGCTTTAGGATAGTCAGAAGGAACCCTAAACCCTTTGCCAAGGTAACCCTTAACCCTAAACCCCAAACCCTAAACCCTAAATCCCTAAACCTTAAATCCCAAACCCTAAACCCTAAATCCCCAAAGCCTAAATCCTTTAAACCCTAAACCCTAAATCCCTAAACTCTAAACCCTAAACCCTATGTTTTGAGAAACTTCCAAAATCATGTTAAGGGCATCTCTGCGGATCAAGATAGGCATCCTCAGGGTTTATGGTTTAGGGATTTAGGGTTTTAGGCTTTGGGGTTTAGGGTTTAGGGATTTAGGGATTTAGGGATTTAGGGTTTAGGGTATAGGGATTTAGGGTTTAGGGCTTAGGGGTTTAAGGTTTAAGGTTTAGGGTTTAGGGTGTAGGGTTTAGGGTTAGGATTCAGGGTTTAGGGGATAGGGTTTACGATTTGGAACGTTCAGTTTATACCTGAGGCGAAATGAAACATGTCCGTTGAGGAGAGGCTTTTGATAACCCGAACGCAGAAAGCTAGGATTCTCCGAATCTACTTTATTATAAGCCCTAAACCCTAAAGCCTTGCCCTCCCTCAACTCTAGTATCCTAAACTCCCTAGACTTTTAATTCTGTAGGTCCTAAATTCCCTAGACTTTTTTAAAGCTGGGTAGGTTGGGTTGTAGTTGCCACTGAACCTCAAGTGGTTTTCGCGCGCCGCCCAGCTCGGTTCCACCACTCTCGCGTGGAGCTTCCTTGCAATTGAGCTTGACGTTGTGCTGGGCTAATGTGGTTCCCCTTCAAATTTTGGTAAGTTACAATGTAATGATAATGTTCCCCAACTTCTCATCGAAGTATCTGGGCCCCACATAGTCCTGGCTGAAGGTCGTGCTTACTTGGGAGTGATGGAGCGTCTCTACAGCTGTCCCCTTACAATCCCTCATATAGGTACTTGTGTTCATACCCCGTTCCCTTTTCATGAAATCCAAAACCCAAAACCCTCAAGCCCAATGCAAGCCGAACCTCTCCTGCACATAAGCCCCGCAGGCGAACTCCAGCGCAGGGAGAACTACCAGCCGAAGACAGATCCCACAGGCCGTAAACGCCAAACCTTGAGCCCCGATCCTTGAACTCTGAAACCTGAACCTCAGGTTCAGTGGTTTAGTGATGTAGAGCTTTTAGGTCTTCGTGCATGGAGCGGGTGTGATTCAGGGTTCAGGTCTAGGGCTATAAGGGTGTATGGGGTTGAAGGCTTTAGGGTTTAGGATATATAGAGATAATGGAAAAGAAAGTGAAAACTATTGTAGTAAAATAGGGTATATATTGGGGTTATATAGGGATAATGGAAAAGAAAATGGAAACTATTATATTATATAGGGATTATGTAGAGGTTATATTAGGCTCAGGGTGCAAGCTGGCTGGCTATTTCAGATGGCAATTTGGGATAACATTGACCGTGCTAGGCTCTTTAAGAAGCACGATCTTTCCTGATTACTGTCCAACACTATAAATCCTAACGCCCCAGCCCTAAACCCGGAGCCGTAAGTCAAGTCCAAACTTTCGCCAAAGGCAGCAGCTTATACCGTAGGATTTAGGGTGTCTATTCGTGCTTCGAATCTACGCACTATGAGTATTCTCAGTGCATAACTCCCAAGTGTCAGCAGGCAGCAGGTAGATTTACGGCAAAACCAGACCTGCTCTAGGGCCAACCTTGATTCAAACCTGCATCGCCCAAGCCTGACAAGGGGCTTCTGTTGAAAATCATTTATATTATGGTAATAACTTGAATCTCAGGATTTTGGGAAGCCCCAAGAGGCTTGGGGTTTGGGGCTCAAGGCCCTCTACCCTAGACCCTAAACCATCAGCTCCTTAACTCAGGTTTAAGACCGCTGTTTTAGGATTCGTTTGTAGGTAGAACTTCAGGCAAATGCGTGGTAGGGTCCACTCAGGGTGATAGGCTGATGCCCTGTAGATCATAAAGCCACAGGCCAAAAACCATACCCCATGAACCGGACCCCAAAATCATGCCCTAAAAACAAAAAACCCGAAACTCTAAACCCTAAACCCAAAACCTTAAACTCTAAATCCTAAACTCTAAACCCTAAACCCTTCGACCCCATGAACCAGACCCCCTACAGGATGCCCAACATGGCCTCAGTGTGCAGCCTGAGCCAACGAATGTAGTGGAAGATCCTCAACCTTAAGCCTTGGACCTTAAGCTTTAAACCCTAAACCCTAAGGCCTACCTAGACCCCAAAAGTATGTAGAATAATGGCCCTAAATCCATAATGATAGCCATAAAGGCCATTATTTTACATAGTTTTGGGGTCCAGGTAAACGCTAAACCCTGAACTTTCCTCCTTAAACGGGATTTTTTTGGAACATCCTTCTTCGGGAGCCTTTGGCGGGTTTGGGAGGCCTTGAGCCTATACAGTGTAAAACACGGGCCTCGATGATTTGAATTGTTGTTGTGGGGTATATCTAGGATTTAGGGGTTTAGGATTTAGGGTTTTGGGGTTTAAGATTTAGGGTTTAGGGTTTAAGGGTTTAGGGGGTTGGACTCTGAGACTATATGGGGATTTCTGAGAATTAGGGGTCCTTCTTTCGGGGTCCGACAATCAGGGTTGGCTTTTGGGGATCCATACATGGGTCCCTTGCTTACGGAAAATAGCGTAGCCGGCGTAGCATATTAACTATAGTGAAACGTGGATTATGGAGAAAACTTGGTGATTGTTCAGGCTTTTAAATAAGATCCTGGGAGGCAAGCATACCCCCTTTCTGCTCCTGAATGGCACCACAGCTACCATCGTGGTGGGCATCGGTGCCACACCAGGTTTCTTGTTTAGATCTATAGTTATTGTTACAGAGATTAGGGTTTAGTGTTTGTCAGAGGACAAGGGGTTCCAGGGTGTCTTATTGGTGGGTAGCCCGGAATGAAGAAATGGAAAAGAAAATGGAAACTTGGTAGTTTCTATCAACTAGGATCCCCCTTACATATGCCAGTGTAGTATATTTTTTTATCAACGGCTAAGGCCCTGGGGCGCTTAGCGTTCTAGGGGTCATAGAGAATCTAGGGTTTAGGGCTAGTCATTTCCAAAATCCATTTTGAGGTCGACTTTGAGGTACCCTATACCGTAATCAGACAAGGAATGTAGAATCATCATATAGGTAATGATCCCTCGAAGCCCCCACATAACCCCAATTCCAAGTCATTTTCCATTTACTTCTCCATTTGACTCTCCATTATCCTTGTATTACCCGTGTGATGTTGGTGATTATTTAGGTCCCTAAGCCCTAAAACCCTAAACTCCAGTATGCTTTAGGGCTTTTGGGGTTAATTGGAGATTCCTTTCGCCCTTTCCCAGGTGTTCACATCCCAGTTTTGAAGCGCAGGTGCCCTAAATCCTAAACAAGACGGACCTTTGACAGCGCAATGTGATGAGGACACCTCCAACCAATAAAATATAGAAGCTGCCTGAAGCGGGTTTGGGGTGCAGAGTTTTAGACTTCTTGTCCAGAGTCTAAGGAAGAATTCCCGTAGACTCATCATATCAATAGCCTAGCAATTACAATGTATCCTCAAACCTCACTCTACCAACATGAAATCCCAAAAGAGCCCTGCACAGACTATTGCTCACGGCTTTCTGGCGTTCCATGTTAGTTTTGGGGACTGTTACTTTTCTCATGCCTTGAGCAATCTTGAACATGGTTTCGCTAATCCCCGTGCAAGAGCCACACTCAAGACACGCTCAAGGCACGCTCAACGTTTGCCAGTTATCGCCTCACCTCAGAACACAGCCCCCAATCATGCAACGACAAATACTCCGGTGTAGGCTTTGGGTTTTAGGGTAGTGGATTGGGAATGCTCATTATTTGGGTGTTGGGCGTTGTTTTGTTGCAAGTTTCTCAACTAGGGGTGGGGCCTTACTGCCAATATGCGAGTATTACGAAGGGATTGTGGGGCCGTTGCAGGGAGCCCGGAAGAGCAAGCCCTACATCCTAAACCCTAAACTGTATGTGCAACTGTCATGGAGGGGTGATGCTTGCAAATCTCGACCGCAACCCCTAACGCTCGTCCCTAAGTACTTGAATAATACACCCCAAACCTACTGGTGCTTTCAAAGGAATTCAGGGTTTAGGGTTTATGGCTTAGGGTTTAGGGTTTAGGGTTTCGGGCCTACACCTTGAACCTACTTTTGCCTTCAAAGCATGAAGGAATCGGATATAGGGGGTTCGCAAAATTAGGGTCACTTTTTTGGTATCCCTAACTATTGAGTGCCGTAATATAAGTTAAAGGGGCCCATACCCTAAACCCTAAACCCTAAACCCTAAGCCCTAAACCCTAAACCCTAAACCCTAAACCCTAAACTGTAGGGCTCCATGCCTCGATTCCTACAAATCACCGCAGCGGTAGCATCGGTGAAATGGTGTAATTACAGCGTGTGGGTGGGACTTTTGGGTTTAGGGTTTAGGGTTTAGGGTAGTAATATCCCAAAACCCTAAAGCCCTAAACAAATTGCAGTTGAGCTCAACTTTGGTGCGAAACCCAAGTAGCCTATCCATCAGGAATTTGGGTGTAGCCCTCATGCTTAGTACCCTAACTCCCAACTCTTCACCCAAAAGCCCCGAACCCTCGTCCTATGCCACAGGCCCTGAACCCCAAACCTTAAACCTAAACTGTAAACCCTAAGCCGTAAACCCTCAGTCCTAAACCTCTAAACCCTAAACCTCTAAACCCTAAACCTCTAAACCCTAAACCCTAAGCCCTAAACCTCTAAACCCTAAGCCCTAAACCTCGTGGCTCTGAGATTTGTTTCGTGAACGCCAAGGCAACGAGGGCGGCCTGATACATCCTATGAGCCCGTCCGACGACAAGGATGCTGGGTTTCAGGGGCTAGGGGTTCAGGGTTTAGGGTTTAGGGTTTACGGTAAAGGGTTTAGGGTTATAGAGGGATAGATACCCATTATATAGGGATATGTAGGGTTTAGAGGTTTGGGGTTTAAAGGGTTGGGGGTTTAGGGCTTGGGGTTTAGGGTTTCGGGTTTTGGGTCTGGGGTTTTGAATTTGGAGGCTGTAGGGTTCATAGGGTTTGTAGGCTTGAGGGTTGTGGGTTTGGGGTTCAGGGTTCGGGGTTTATAGAGTTTATGGCTTAGGGAATAATGTAAAAGAAAACGGAAACTATGTAGCGACGTAGGGGATATACAGGGGCGATTTAGGGGTTGTATAAAGTTAATGCAGGAGGGAAGTGGTGACTCCTATAGGTCAAAGGCTTTTGTGTTTGCGGTTTAGTGTTTAGAGTTTAGCGGTTAGGATTGTGGGCCCAGGAATTTTTGGACTCGTCTAGGGTCATGTTTACCGGGGCATGAAGGATTGAATGGAAAAGAGCATGGAAACTACTACGTTATTTGAAGCTTGGGGTCTTTAAGGCTTGATTCTTGAGTGCAGGTTTTGTTTTTTTGGCCCTAAACCCTAAACCCTAACCCTAAACCCTAAACCTTGGTGCTCTGTGGCAAATGGGGGAATGGGGTTGCAGGGATTATTTAGAGGGGAATTCCTTGGGACCATCGTTGGGACCACTCGAGGGGTTCACTTCACTCACTCTATACTGTTTAGGGTTTAGGGTTTAGGGTTTAGTGTTTAGTAATCTAGAGTTTATGCTTGAGGGCTCGGGGTGTATCGTTTTACTTTGGGGCTCTGCTGCTTGAAGGTTTTGAGTGTAAACGGCGCAGTGTCTAGCTTGATACATCTTATGTTAGAGGTGTCTTGATGAAGTCCCAGACCCCTAGCATTCAAGCCTGAAAGCCCTAAACCATAAACCCTAAAACACAGTTAGGGCTTAGGGTTTAGGGTTAGGGTTTAAAGGGTTACTTTAATCCTGGCATCTCGAGTGCTGAGCCCTAAAACCAAATCCCGAGCACTGCACCCTGGACCCCGAACCCTCCGCTTCGGGTAGGGGTTCCCAACAAAAGCTAAAAAAGGAACAACAATGGTGTTCTGCAAAGATCAAAATTTAAGGCTTGGGGTTTACGGTTTTTGGGCTTTAAGGTTTGGTGCTTAGGGTGAAAGAACCAACAACCAAAACCCTACACCCTAAACTCTAAACCCAAAAACCCCAATAAATCCAGGACATCGTGCACTGGATTTCCCACCTGTACGTTCTTGGGCCTGCAAGGAATTGTCCTCAAGCCAGGCTAGCGAATTCAGGCTTTGTGCGGCTTAGGGTTATAAGGGTTCAGGGTTTAGCGTCTAGGGTTTAGGGTAAGTCTTTAGACTGGGGTTCAAAGAGTTGCGCTTCCGTTGTGACCTTCATGTATTTCTTTGGCTGTTCTATCACGACAACTTATCAAAGGATCCTTTGGGATTTCGGGTTCCAGGCTGAAGTTCTGCTGGTTCACAGATCCAAGACAATGCTCCCCCAAGCTGTGATTCGTCCTATGCCTATACATATGTTTTATAAAGCACCAGCGACAAGTGTAGGGCTTAGCCTATGCTTTTCTGTGGCGAGAACAGTCACTTGGCAGCTCCACAATTTCTGGGTTGCTGTTAAGGAACTTAAATTAAGTAACCATAAGGGGTATATATAGTAAATAATAGGGTTTCCCCAATATAGTAACTTAATTTAAGTTCCTTAACAGCAACCCAGATTTTTATGGACTCAGGGTTGGAGTATCCTTTCATCTTGAAACAACTCAACCCTAAACACCTAAACCGCTAGACCCAAGACCGAAAACGCAATTAGCTCATGTTAGCTGCTGAGTGCTGGGTTTCAGGTGTAGGCTTTCGGGATTAGGTTGTAGGGTTTAGGATGCGGTGTCTAGAGTTTAGAGTGTTGGGTCTTGGGGTTTTTGGTGTAGGGTTTAGGTCTTACCCTATAACTCCAAACCGGGTTTGCGACTGCTCGATTAAACTTGGATCCGGATCTGGGTAGCCATGCTGCGAGGGGCAACGCGTAGGGACGAGAGAACCCCAGACCCCTCAATCCTAACCTCTAAACTATAAGGTAATATTGGGTAGAAGGGTTATATAGGGGTTATATAGGGGCAATATTGGGGTTATATTGGGGTAATGGAGAATAAAATGGAGACTACTATTTAAAACTCTAAACCCTAAACCTTGAAAGGCTTTCGCAATCAGATTCCATGATTTGCAAGGTCAGGCTTTGGAAGCGATCACGTCAACTCCCGCTACCCAACCTACCCCGTGGTCACACACACACACATTTTTCAGACTATATTGAGGTTATATCAGGGGTTACAGTGGGCTTATATTGGGATAATACAGGGTAATATAGGGATCCTGAACCTCCTGCCCTACAGAAGCCTGCTGCAACCCAGGCTGTAGACGACCTTGGAAACCTTGTGGCGCTTTGCGAGCTGTTACTTCGCAAGCAAGAATGCTACTAATGCGGGGATTTTGGGAACCTAGCCCTGAAAACAGGACCCGATACCCATCATGCAGCTACAATGCAAGTTCCTGATGTTTGGGTAGGGTGACAACTGGGGGCTCATAAACCCTAAGCCCAAACCCCTTTAAACTTAAAACCCTAACACGCTAAACCCGGGTCTTAGGGTCTAGGATCCTGTAACCTCTGCCGCCAGCACTAAGCACACCTCCATTTCCACAAATATTCCCGATTCTACCCCAATGGTTTCGTTGCCAATCTTAAGATTAGGGGGTGGGGGCGTGTGATAGAAGGGGAAGGGCGAGAGTTTGATATGAGGGTTTGGAGGGTTGGGGCTTGGGGGGTGCTAAGGCTCAGGGTTGGGGGCTTTGATGGTTCTAGGGCAGGGTTTGCATTTTATTGTTCGAAGACTTACTCTAATGTTTGTGGAGTTTTCTGAAAAAAGTGTTCCTTCTTCTTTGGAAAGGGGCACTCCATATTGAGAGAGAGAGAGAGAGAGTGAGGCATTCCAAGGGACCAGGACGTATGGAGTACCTTGCTTTGTGAAGACAACTAGCCTCAAGTTAGTCAGCCATGGAATCCGATGCAACACCACCTAGTGTGGGAACCGGAAATCATCGCACGGAGATTGGGAACCTGGAGACGGACAGTACAAAGACAACAGGTGCTGGGAAGGAAGATGTCAGGGAAGGGGCACGAACTATGGAACAGGAGGTGGAGACTTTAGCAAGCATGCTGGAAAATCTGGACAAGATAACATGCAAGATCGTGGCGATGAAGCCGGCGAGGTTGGATGGACGACAAGTCGAGGAATCGGATGACTGACGTGCTGGAAGACATGGATGCGGAGAAGAGTACATAAGTTACGGAACAGCACTGGCACAAATCACTACAGTTTCGACCGTTGAAAACAGCTGTGACATACCGAGCCAACTGAAAAGAGAGAAGATGTGAGAAGGGAAGGAAGTGGGAATTCAGCATGCCTCCGTGGAACCTGGGAGCAACAGTCTTTCAGGGAAACGGCTACCGTGACCATTACCGTGACCAATGCAATTGGCTTATCCCGCAACATTGTGAGGAAGAGTTATAACGGATTTGATTAGGGGATTATTGCCTTGTTGTGGGAGCGGGTAATTATCAGTCCAAGTCGATGTGGAATGCACAATTCGCTTTGCAGGGAGAGAACATGGTCAAGTTTGTTCATAGGAAGGAGTGGTGTCGTCCATTCGAAGGTTAAAGGTATAGGTGGTTCGGTCCGTTGGGAACGACGCCTACCAGAGCTGCAGCCGCTCAGAGACCAACAATGCACAAATGAGCAGTGAGACGCAGGGGAGAGTGAATTCATATGGGGTGTATGCGTAACTGTGGGTTTTGTGTATGCGAAGTTACTCTCCAACCGTACCTCGACTCATCAGACCTGAGTGGTATTTCTCCAGTTCGTGACAAGTATTGGAAGGGGAGTTTGCCCAGTGTACAGATCAGGCAACAAACATTTCCGAAGGCCGGGGGAGGGGGGGAAGAAGAAGACGATGTACCTCAAGGGCCTTCGGAAAGATTCCCATGTTTTCCTCAACCGACCTATCGGGGAAGCTGTGCTTGGGGCCTAGTCCCAGCGCGCCCCCGGCATGCCGGGACGCCCATAGAACGAAGAAGAAGAAGAGTGAGTGCTTCATGTAGGGCTCGTGCACAGCGAACCAGACAGTACCACACTGGGCGGGCACCTCACAAGGAAGGGTTTAGGTTGTCTCACCCTAAACCCTAAACCTGCTATCTCAAGAAGTGAATGTTAGAAGGCAATCAGGTCGGGACAAAAGTTCAACCCAGAACCAGGTCGTGTCCCCCAGCCTCCTATACTTATAGTCCCCCTTAATTAAGTAGATAGAACATGGACTTGCCCAATATCATAGTAAGATCTCCAAATAAGCCAAGGCGGATTGTATGATTGTAGATAACATTCGTGTTTCGCAGTACACCTGCTTGGGATGGCAACAGGGTATGGGGCTTAGGGTTTAACCGGAAGGACAAGTATTTTTGAGGTCCTGGGTAGTCGTTACCCACTGAATCATTGCGGCTGAAACCCAAAGATAAGCCCCGTATCTAAAGTTGCCCTGGGTTATAGTGAAAACGCTATAAGTTACTAAGTAGGTTATGAAATGGAAGCTACCCTGAACGTCTAAGTAGATGCTCATCCCCCCCGTCCGAGCCTGTTTTAACACATGCTCGTTTAATGTAGGCTTTCCGGGTCCCAAATCGTTCAAACACTGAACCCATAAAGAGGCTCTTGCATTAACCCGTACGGTATAGAAATTCCATCGCAAGGGCCCAAACATTGAACCCTTAATCCCAATTCCTAAACCCTACTGAGCCCTAAACCCTTTACCCCAAACTCTGAAGCCGAGACCTAAGCTCTAGATTCTAGATGCTCAACCCAAAGCCCGAAATCCTCAGCCCAAACCCAGATCTCCAGTCCTTAGCCCAAACCCCAAAGCTCAAAGGGGTTTGGGGGTTTGGGGTTTAGGGTTCAGGGTTGGGGGTTTGATGCTGAGGTCTAGGAGCCAAAGCTTCATGAATGGAACAGACATCTAAGGCTGCCCACGGACCCCGCACCAGCAACGTGTACCTTCGAGGCCAAGGGAGCTTCATGTATATGAGCTATACTCTTCATTCCTCAAAGGGGGTTACATAGGCGATACTATAGGGGACCTATACGGGTTGCTAAGGGGGATACTAGCAGTTTAGACTATAGCTCAAATAGCAGATTGAGGATTTTGGGATAGGTGTTTGACTACGAAGTGTATCTTGGGACTTGTCAAAACCGAAGTAAGACCCTCCGTGCTTCAAACCGGAGTCATGGTTTCGAGAACTTCCCAGAGGTTTCAGGTAATTCTTGGTTCAGATACCCTAAACCCTAGACCGTGAACTGTAAACCGACAGACCCTCATACCCAGACTCGAAGCTTAAGGCTTAACACTGAACATTGGCCCGAAACTGCATTCCATGCCCCGAGCCCTATAATCCGCCGTCCGCTCCTCCTTAGAAAGCCTTCCTCCGCAAGGGGGGGTGTTTTGCAGGATTTGGGGTTTTTGGGGGAGGGGAATGGAAAAGGAATAGGAACCGACTATATTATTTGGGTTTGGAGTTTAGGGCTGAGAATAACCACTCCCCCATGCCTCTAAATCGTAAATCTCCCCACAACATCTGGTGGAATATTGTATTAGTTATTGGGGGTAGGGGGTAATATCATTAGGGGAAGCGAGTTACAAGCCCTGTATGGTCCCCAAAGGACCCCATGACCCGGCTTTCGTTTCTTCTAAACCCAAAATCCCTAAGCCCTACACCCAAACCGGGAAAATCAACCTTCAGGTAGTGACCAGATGATAGATTAGGGTTTAGGGTTAACCCTCACCCTGAATCATATTTGAACCCTAACCCCAAACCCTGAATCCTAAACCCTAAAACGTAGACCCTAAACCTTGAGCCCTACAAAAGGAAGGCCCCAAGCTCTGAACCTTGAAGCCCAAAAGCCTAAAGCCCTACACCTAAACCTAAACTCCATCTGTTTCGCAACTATAGATCACCAGAAAATCCCTATGTATCCCCATATGTATCCTTATATGTTGGTACCCTGAACCCCCTAAACCCTAAACCCCTACCTACCCCAGAGCCCTTGCAACCCAACCTGGGTCTCAGAAGGTTCCACCGGGCATTGTCTTTCTGAGGCCGTCCCGGGCCAGTGGGGTTTAGGCTTTAGGGATTTTAGGGTTTAGTGTTCAGGAATCAAGGGTTTAGGGTTAAGGGATTCAGTGTTTAGGGGTTAAGGGTTTGGGGTTTCGGATGTGGGATTTAGCATTCGTGCCAGTTTCTTTTTCGGCTTAGGGTTCAGTGTTCAGGGTTTAGGGTTTAGGGTGTTTAGGGTTCAGGTCTTAGGGTTTTGCGGCTTAGGGTTTGTAATGCCCAGAGTGAAGATTTGAGCCCAAAGCCCCAAACTCCCATGCCGCCAGAGCACGCAGTCAGAAGCCCAAAACCCTAACATTCCAATCCGAAACCCTAAACCCTAAACCTTAAGCCCTAAACCAAGCAGGTTGAACATTTACCAGATTACAGATTTCGATGCAGCAGCCGTTGGAGCTACTATGGTTTAGGGTTGGGGGTTCGGGGTTTAGGATTTAGGGTTTAGGATTTAGCGTTTAGGGTTTAGCATTTAGGCTTGAGGATCTAGGGCTTAGGGTTTAGGATTCAGGGTTTAGGGTTGCTCATGTCGGGCTTGAGGTTTATCAGTGCTAAGTACTGAAAGCGATTGGCACCTGATCCAAGGCCTATCAAGCAGCCGGCTTCACTGTGGTGTCCATAGTTTGTAGTTTGGGTATCTGGGGTTTAGGATTTAGGGTGTAAGTTACCATATTAACTGGGTAGTATTTTGCTTGGGCTGCTCTGGCCACTGTAGTTTAGGATGCAGGGTTCAAGGTTTTCCATGTAGGGTTTAGGGTTCAAGTTTTCGGGTCTAGGGTTCAAGATATAGGGTTCAGGGTATTTTTTTGGGGGGATACTATGGTCTGCAATAGAGAGTAAGGTTCTATCACCTGCTTGATTATGGAGAATTCTAACCTTGTTTGGTTCAACCGTAGCAAAAGACGGTACTGAAGTGATGTTTTAAACCGCAAGCCCTTTCCATATCGTAGGCCCCATATATCGGGGAACATATTTGATATCCATGAGGTTGCACGGAGTCCAAAGGTTTCTTGAAAAGCTCAAATCTCAGCAAGTCAATACCGAAATGTGCAGGGTTTAGGGTTGCCCAACAGCAGTCATGTGATAGTCGCACTGTTGAGATTAATTCATGACACTAGGCACCTTGTAGCTTGTAAATAATGGTATGCCCGTAGAGTAAGTTCATGCAGAATTTCTTGTATCAGCAGCAGGGTCCTTTCTTGGGGGTTGGCACTCTCAAACAGGCCCCAAAAACCCCCATACCTAAACCTTCAACCCGCCACGACATTACGTACTGCAAAGCCTAATTAAGCGTCACACCCGAAGCCTCAAGCCTTAAATACGGCCTCGCAAGCAGCCCTTGCTAGAGGCCTTACGAGTTTTGCAATGTGCACGGCTTGTACATTGGCGACGTTGTGCAGGCCCTTTTAGAAGGTTTGTAGATTTTGACCTTGGGGTAGGGATTGGGGCTTCGGGGCTGGGTTCAGCCCTAAACCCTAAACCCTAAACCCAGGGTTTGGGGTCTGCACAGTTTCGGTTTAAGCGTCTGGATGGCTTGGGGTTCAGGGCGTGATGTAGAGGTCTAAATCCTGACCCACACTTTGGTCGCAGGTTTCGTATATGGGGTTTAGGGTTGAGGGTTTAGGGTCGCACGTTTCGTATGTGGTCATGATTGGGTTATATTAGGGTTATATTGGGGTTATATTAGGGTTATATTAGGGTTATATTGGGGTTATATTGGGATAATGGAAAATACAATGGAAACTACTATAATGGGTTATATGGGGTTCAGTTTATTGTATGGCAAGTATAGATCATCATCGCGATATTGGTAGTTGTTTGGGCCCAGGTATATCAGTCCAAACCCTGAACCATATTCCCATGTTGGAGGGCGCGGAGTTGAATGTTTGCTTTACACAGCCCTCCATCTACCATGGCACCCTTCAAAACATCCCTGCTGGCTAGATCCATGGTTCAGGCGTCACCGAACCTTTTATTTTTCAAGGGTGTCTGAGGGCAGCTAACCCTCAAACCCCTCAACCCTAAAACCCGCAAACCCCAGCAATCCTTCTTTTTCACCTGTGGAGCTTGTCACGCAATGTACAAAATCCCCATGACCTTGAAAGGTAGTTTTCCCATGTGTGACCCGTGAAGTTTCTACCTGCAGATGGTTTGCACTGTTGTTTCTTGCCATCCATGGCCATTACCCAGACCTCCCGCCCCAGAGCCTTCAATCTTAAGCCACTTCGAAATGCTAAAACCTAGACCCCAAGTCTGAAATTCCACACTCTAAACCTAATCCCTAAGTCCTAGACTCTGAACCCTGAAACCCTTAATCCGAGGTAGCTTAACTAAGTATGACGTAACAACATGTAACCCTAAACCCTACATCCCCTGGGTTGCTGTTAAGGAACTTAACTTAAGTTACCATCATGGGCACATACAGTAAATAATAGGGTTTCCCCAATATAGTAACTTAATTTAAGTTCCTTAATACCTATATTCCCCCAGTTTCCATTTCATTTTCCATTTGCTTTTCCATTTGATTCTCCATTATAGGGGGATAATCCCTAAACCCTAAACCCTAAACCCCATTATAGCAACTTAATTTAAGTTCCTCAACAGCAACCCTACATCCCATGCCCTGCTGAGACGCCAGGTGTCCAGCTGGAATTCGACTGCTCAGCGGCAGTGCCAGAAGAGGGAATGCTGGGAACTCACTTTTAGGGTCTTGGGGTTTTAGACCCCAGGGTTTAGGGTTTTGGGGTTAATTATTGTTTTAGGGTTTATGATTTTGGGATTTTGGGATTCAGGATTTAGATTTTAGGGTTTCAGGTTTAGGGTTTTAGACTTTAAGGGCTTAGGGCTTTGAATGTTTTGCGGTTTTGGCTGTTGGAATTGGAGAGTAGGGGACCCAGGAATTATGGAAGCCCTAAAGAACCCCATGTAAGGGGGCCCCATAGTTGGAGACCTTTTGGGACCTTGGGGAGCCTTCAAGGAGGCCTTAGGGAGGTTTTAGGGAGGCGTAATTCTGGGTCCCCATATAAAGGAAGCCAAATACCCCTAAATCAAGTTAGGGTTTTAGGGTTTAGGGTCCTAGCACCATTTAGGGTATATTCCTTACTTGAGGAGTATTGAACTCTTTGGGGATTAGGGTTTCTGGGTTTGGGGTTGACGTGGGTTGGAGGGGTTCAAAGCATTTAACCTGAAACCTACGGAATCCTGTGTCTGGGATTGTAATGGTAGAAGCCCGAATACGGTCCCCCATATCATCAGCGTAAATTGTCATCATCATAATCACCATGCTAACCTAATCCGTATAGGATACCGCAAATTCTGTTCCAATTAAAAAGGGCCTATACGGCACAATCACTGTACTAACCCCTTATGTAAGCCCAGTCATTCCCAGACCCCCCACACCCTAAACCCTAATCCCTAAACCCTTAACCTAATCCCTAAGCCCTAACCCCTGATCCCGGGGATGGTATAGAGGAGAATTATAGGGCTTATGAAGGGGGATACTAGCTACAAGGCTAAAGCCCCCTAAACCCTAAACCCTAAACGGTGCATACCCTGCCCAAGCCCTAAACACTAAAACCTATCAACCTCAAGCCCTAAATTCTAAACCCTAAAACCCTAACCCTAAACCCTAAACCCTAAATTCTAAATCCTAAAACCCTAAACCCTAAATTCTAACCTTAAAATCTGAACCCTGGGCCCTCTGCTTCTGAGGTTCTGCCGACCAGCCCTCTCTCGGCCCAGTGCCGTTCCGGAGCGAGGTTGTTGAGGCGCCATGGGTTTGGGGGTTTAGGTTTAGGAATTTAGGGTTTAGAGGTTTAGGGTTTAGGAATTTAGGGTTTAAAGGTTTAGGGTTTAGGAATTTAGGGTTTAGGGGTTCAGGGTTTAGGAATTTAGGGTTTAGGGATTAGAGTTTAAGAATTTAGGGTTTAGGGGTTAGGGTTTAGGGTTGGTGGATACATCGGGACATGTAAGTATACAGGGATGTATATGGAGCATAGATACATACTGTATGTGTATATATTATGTATATGTATATGGAGGGATATCTGGGGATGTAGGTTTTAGGGTTCAGGCAAAGTTTAGGGTTTAGGGCTATCGGGAGATGTAGAGATGTACAGGGATAGATGCGGATTACATGATTACCGGGTATATAGAGATATCTGAGGCTGTATCGAGAAATGTTCGGAGTCGAGGGGATATAAAGGGATATTCCGACCGGGATTTGCAGAGATCTACGGGGTTGCCGCTAAGGAATTTTCATGCAGTCGCTATATCAAGGAAAAACTCTTAGTTATTTACTATATACCCATATTATGGCAATTTAAACTAAGTCTTGAGCAGCAGCCCAGTATTGGGAGGCTCCCTACACCCTAAACCTTTTTTTGGACACGCCTCCAAATTGCCAAACTCTAAGGCCTGAACCATAAACCCTAAATCCTGAACCCTAAACCATTGAACCCCAAATCCTAAACCCTCAACCCCTAAGCCCCTAAGCCTTAAACCCTCAGTCCTAAACCCTACACCACTAAACCCCAACGGCCTGGGCCGGCAAGGCATTGGCACAGCAGCAGCAGGAAACTGCGGACAGGAGCCACCCCTTCTATGGGGTTTAGGGTTTAGGGTTCCCCTTAGGGGGTAGGGTTTAGGGTCTTCGGATTTCAGGATTACATGGTTATTGGTTTATTGCCATTGCTTAGGGTTTGGGGGGGATGCTTACAATGTTAAAATTAAGGAATTTTGGGGATCCTAAGTAATGGTAAGTTTATATGGGCTTGAGGGCTTAGGGTACAGGGATTTTGGGTTTAGGGTTTTGGGTTCCGAGCGCTTTTTGGTTTAGGGTTTAGGTTTAGGGTTCAGGGTTTAGGTCTAGGTTTAGGGTGTTGGCTTAGGGATCAGCGGGTTGCAGGATGTAGGGTTTGAGCCTCGAACTTTGGGCTCAGGGTTGAGGAGTTTGGGGGTTTGAGAACTGAGGGGTTGATTGAAGTCCTAAGCCCTAGACCACCTAAGCCCTAAGCCCTAAACCTTAAAACCCTAAACTGCCTAAACCCTAAACCCTAAATCGCCTAAAGCCTGAATCGAAGCACTTCCCGGGTTCAGGGCTTATGCCACAGGGGTTAAGCAATCCCCAAGCCAGTAAGATGTAATCCGCTCCCCCTCATATCCCGCACTAGCCCAGCTAGTATCAGCAATTTCCCAAGCACTTAAACTATACCACAATGGGCGAAAGGGGCTGCCTGTACTGCTGGACTCACTTGATCCTGATATTTCTCCGCAGAACCGCCGCGTCCCTAGGGTCCCAAAGATTATTCCATTTTTTTGGTAAGCTTGGGGCGAATCCCGGACCAAACCGAAAACCGTAAATCTTGGACCCTAAGAATTGATTTTAAAGGATCAGTTCCATCAACATGTGCTTGCAACACATGGCCGTGTACTACATTCGGAAATCTTCCGTGAGCAGCCTGGACTGAAATGTTGGGTTTTAGGGTTTAGGGTTAGGAAATATCGGATTTAGGATTCAGCTGGAGGTAGAAGTTCTAGTGAGTATTCTGAGTACGCGTTTGTTTAGGGTTTAGGGAATATGGTAGCAAAGCTTAGTAGGTTTACTTTTGGCCCGTAAACTATAGGATAATTGCGGTTATCCCTCTCCTTTGCCTCCTTCCCAAGATCATGTAATCCTCAACCCTCAACCCTAAAACCATAAAGCCTTGGCCCCTAAAACCCTAAACCCTAAACTCTAAAATCTAAACCTCCAGAACCCTAAACCGTAGATTTGAGGTTTTAGGGTGTAGGGTTCTAGGGTTTGCGGCTTTAGGTTAGGGTTTTGGGTTTGGGGTTCTAGGGTTCAGGCTTAGGATTGTAGAGTTGAGGTTTTAGGTTTTTGAGGATTTACGGTTTCAGGATTTTGCGATTTTAGGTTTTACGGTTTACTTAGGGTTGTAGGATTCGGGTTTTAGGGCTCTAGAGTTTAGGGCATAGGGCATATGGTTCGGGGTATATTGCCTAGGTTATAGGGTTTGGGATATAAGGTTGAAGGCACAGGATTTTGGTATAGTTCTTGGATATCATATGAGCTACAGTCTAAACTCCTTAAGGGGGGTCATATAGGGGATTACATGGGGGAGTATTAGAGGGCTTATTAAGGGGGACTAGCTGCTACAGGGCAAGGAGTGGCTTATCTGAGTTGCCATTAAGGAACTTGAATTACGTTACTCTATTGGGGAAGCCCTATTAGTTACTATATATATCCATTATGGTAACTTAATTTAAGTTCCTTAACAGCAACCCAGTTATGGTTGGCGTTTTCGCGTTACCGTACCTGATTCATCTTGGAAATGGTCTGCCAGCTACCGTTACCCTTACGCTTATCCTGCAGTGCTGTTCAGGAGGTTAAGGCACCTGATTCAAGGACTCAGTTCCAAGCCCTTAACCCCAAATCCTGAATGGGGGTTTCCAAAAACAAGGAGCCCTTTTCTCAGAGCTACCATGATACAAGTTGTCGTATATTGGGGTCCATATTGGGGCCGCCAATGTATGGAAACTCCCAGATGCGACGCCCTAAAACTCCATACTCTGAAAGCCCTCCTCCCTGAACCCTAAGCCCCCAAACCCTAAACCCCTAAACCCCTAAGCCCTAGGCCCTAAACCCCTAAACCCCTAAACCCCTAAGCCCTAAGCCCTAAGCCCTAAGGCCCAAGCCCCAAAGCCCTAAACCCCTAAACCCTAAGCCCAAAGCCCCAAAGCCCTCCTCCCTTTGAAAGGTGCAGATCTACAGGCAGACATCGACCTCCTCGCACAGGATGGAGACGCAGCAAGTGAGCCTCTGCTTGTCCCTAAAAATGTGGTTTAGGGTTTAGGGTTTAGGGTTTAGGACCTTAAAACCCTAAACCGTAAACCTTAAACCCTCTGTAAACCCTGGAGGGTTTGGGGCTTAGGACGGCTCAAGGCCCCTCAGTTATAGGGTTCAATGTTTAGGGCTTAGGGTTTAGGATCGGGAGCTCAGGGTTGCATGAACGAGGGTCGAGTTCTTGAGGCCTAGGAATTCAATCAAGCATGGGTTTAGGGTTTAGGGTTTAGGGCTTAGGACCCTCTAATCCCTGCAGACGAAGAAGTCAGCAGTTTTGAGAGGACTCCCTTGCAGTCTTTTTTTTTCTTGGATTTTTTTGGGGGCGCCGCATGGCTTTAGAGTTTAGTGTGCAACCTAAAACTCGAAGCCCAAAACCCAAACCACTAAACCCTATGAGGTCTAGGCTTCCAGGAATTTGAGATTTGGGCTCGAGGGCTTCAGGGCTTGAGGCAAAACAACTTTCCAAACACATTGTAGGGTTCAGGGTTGAGGGAAACCCCAGGCCCTAAACCCTACATCTTCAAAGCGTACATCCTAAACCTTAAACCCTAAAAGCAAAACCCTAACCCTAAATCCTAAACCCTACTCCCTAAACCCTAAATCTTGAAACCCAGAGATCATTTTTAGGATGCTGGCGGGTAACTCCCGAAGCCTCATGCTGTTTCTATAGGGGTTATATTCCGATATTCCGTATTAACCACCAGTAAGACAAAAGCCGAGATCCGCGTCATGCTAGCAATTTTGGTTGCAAACCTTCAGCTCAGCTCCAACCGCTCAACCTGGATGATCCCAAACATCCTTCAGCAGCAACACTAGTCTTTGGCCCTTATCATACACGTTCATTCCCGGTGCTGGCTTTCAGTTGTCCTTTGTCCTAAGCCTTAAACCCGAAGCTCTAAGTCCTAATTTTTAAGACCCAAAACCCAAAGCTCTAAGTGCGAATTTTTAAGCTCCAAACCCAAAGCTCTAAGTCCGAATTTTTAAGCTCCAAACCCAAAGCTCTAAGTTCTAATTTTTAAGCCCCAAACCCAAAGCACTAAATTCGAACCCCCCGTCCAAACCCCACTTCCGGATCTCTTGAATCAGTTGGCTGAGGATGTAGCTCGGCGAGTCACGCCGTCAAGCTGCATTTGGGGTTTAGGTTTTAGGGTTTAGGGTTTCGGGATAAGGTTTAGGTTCAGGTCTAGTTGAGCAATCATAGTGTTTGGGGGCTTTATTCTACCACCATAAACAAATAGCCAAGGCTTGTTGGGAATCCATCTTGGGGTATGCCAGAGAAACCAATAAAGGAAACATGACAAAGACACGTGACGTGCGGTAGGAGTTGGGATTATACATAGACATATATATATATATAGATGCGTGTGTAATGAGTAACCATACGTAGTGTTTCAGAGGATATTTCTGTTAGAAGTACACGAGCATCGAATCATGTTACATACATTACCTTTCAGGCGTCTAGGTTACTTTAGGCATGCTTCGGAGATAGGATTCAGGGTTTAGGGTTTCTGGTGTAGGATTTAGGCTTTGGGGGTTTTGAGGTTCAAGATTTAGGGATTACGAGCTCCGGGTCCAGGGCTTAGGGTTTATGGTTCAGGGTTTAGGGTTTAGGGCAACCTTTGACAAGTGAGGACTCCGTTCGGTTTCCTCAGATGGCGAGTGCGGCTCGCAGTTGGGTCATTTTTCCGGCAAGTTCAACCCTAAACCCTAAATCCCCCAAAACTGCTGTAGACCTTAAATCCAAAACCCCTAAACC
>CAJNIZ010047486.1:17232-28843 GCA_905231905.1 Symbiodinium pilosum | reverse complement strand
CCGGAGGCTCTTAAGTTATATTATAATAGGGTATACATAGGGGTTACATAGGGATAATGGAAAAGAAAATGGACACTACTATATCCTCTGGCCTGGAACCCCAGAATCCCCTGATAGCCTCCCTGTACCCCTACGGTCCGGCATCCTTTACTGAAAAGTCCTCATTTGTAGCTTGACTCCCGTCAGGCTCTTGCACTGTTTCAGAGTTTAGTGTGTGCCCCTAAGGTCTCATTGTGCGATTCTTTGTGAGTTTTGGAAAAAGGTCTGTTAATAATCCTTGACACAGACCACTAGATGCCCCTGGGATCTCTGCAGGCTCCCATCCCCTTTTGTAGCAACCCGCTATTTTGGCTTGGCAGTTCAGGGGGTCAAAGTCTCTTTTTTTGGATGCAGTTGGGCTCAAGTCAGAGCTTTGAGGTTCGGGGTTGTGTTTGAGGCTTGATGCTGGTTTGGTTCCCCCCACCCCCAGGGTTTTGAGCAGCTACTACATAAGCTTCATAAGGCAATAGGGTTCGAAATCTGGGCGGGGGGTTGACTCTTGGGAGGATAATGTAGACCCGTGATTAGTAAACCCCCTCCTTTTCCTTTCAAAGGCCTTAATAGTAGAATTTCGTTTTATAATCCCTATTAAGGGGAGGGGTTTTATTGATAAGGGGTTTACATTAGCATTGTCAGCCTCACTTACATGCCGAACCCCTATCACTCCCCCCACTTTGAGAATGAACCTAAACGCTAAACCCAAAACCACCATACAACCTAAACCAGGAACGGTATGTTCAGGGTTAGGCAGGATGGTGCTTATCAACTGGGCCTCTAAGTCTAAGCCCCTAGAGCCCTAAACTCCTCACAGCATCATACAATCCAGTTTCCATGCCATTTGTTCATCGGATTTCCCATTGTTGGGGTTATACATCCTTATACCACCCCTAATAACCCTTGTGTTTCCCCAAAATTCGCGTGACACCCCAATACAACCCCTATGACCCCCAACATGGTACTTACAGCCCCTATAAACCCTAAACCCTAGTCCCAATGTCAGAGCATGCTCCATGGTGGCTTGTTGGTCCTGGCTACGTCTGCCCAGTGGGCTTTACCTCTGTGCAGTGGGTAAAAGATACGTTGGAAAAAACTGGACATGATTTCTTCCGAGGAGCCTTACCCTTGGACTTCTTCCCACTGCAGCTTGCAACCGTCCCTTGGCATTATTTCGGGAATTTCCGTGAAGCCCTACTTTTCAGCCCTAGACCCCAAACTCTGAACCCTAAACCCCTAAATTCGAGGGTTAGGACCAGGTTGACAGGTTGAGGGTTTAGGGCAATTAGGATTGAAGTTTTGTTGTGTCTTCGTCTAGGGCATGGGTTTAGGGTTTGGGGTTTGGGGGGTTTAGGGTTTAGTGCTTAAGGGTCTAGGATCTACCCTGGACCTCCCGCATGCACGTGATAATAGCCCTAATCCCAAAATCCATAAGTATCTGCGAGGTCCCGGTACAGGATTGAATCAGCCGTGTTTGTGTCTTGGGTTGGGGTTGGGGTTTAGGGCTCTAGTACTGCTCAGAAAGCTTCCATTCGCAGAGACGAATCATGGCTAAAGAAATCATTATGACTCTGCGTAGGCATGTCACCTTCGATAGTTGTCCCATAACAGTGAGGAACATTGTCTTAACCCTAAGCCCTAAACCCTAAACTCTCATCCCTAAACCCTAAACCCGAAGGCCCAAACCCTAAGCCCTAAATCCTAAGGCCTAAACCCCAAACCCTAAGCACTAACCCCTAAACCCTAAGCCCTTAATCCTAAGTCCTAAACCCTGTAAGCCCTGAGCCATGGAATTTGGAAAGCCCCACACCTAACCCATGAGAAGCCCCCATCCAAGCATCCTAACCCTAACAATATAGGGGTTGTATAGGGATAATGGAAGAGAAAATGTCAACTACTATTCAGGATTTAGGGTTCAGGGTCTCCACGCACCTGTATCCTAAACCTTAATCCCTAATTCCAAAATCCTAGGGCCTAGATCCTAAAGCGTGAATCCTAAACCCTCAGCCGTTTAAACTCTAAACTTTTCAATCCCGGCTGCAGGTCAGCTGCATGGCATGGCTACTTCAGTTTATCGCCCTCCTTTCCATTGACATCTACAGGCTCTCAACTGGAAGGTTTTTGAATTTCGGGGTGTTCGGGTTTCGGGTTTAAGGTTTTTAAGGGTTGAGGGTTTAAGAGTTTCGGATCTAAGGTCTAGGGTTTGAGGGCTTAGGGTTGAGGCCTTGAGGGTTTCGGGTTTATGTAGAGTTTCAGGTTTATGCTTTACATGGGGTTCAGAATTTCTGTGAATTGAGGTTGTAGGTAGGTTTGGTGTTTAGGCCTAGTTAGATAGAATGGTGCAGACCCGCATGTGAAAGGAAAAACAAGTCAAGGGGTTCATAACCGGGGGTTCTGTGTAGGAGCCCGCACGATGAGAATTTTCAGGGCAAATTATGACATCATATACTAGAGACAAGCGGGCCATAAGGGAAACCTTAAACCCTAAACCACAGATCATAAAGGGAATAGTACAGTATTGGTAATGGTTCTATATTTGGGGTTTCCAGGTTTAGAGCTTAGTGTTTAATTTTCAGGGTTAAGTTCAGGTCCATCGCATTTTGCAGCGGCGGGGCTGGACGCAACAGCATTATAGGCAGGATTTTTATGGCAGTGTTGAGATCCTGCATGACCCTAAGTGCACAATACCTTAATCAATTGTAGGGTTTGGGGGTTAGGATAGTATACTAAGGCCAGGCAGGATTTCTTAAGTATCAGTTGGGTCATTCCCCCCTACAGTAACTGTCCTTAAAGGGGCCTTATTAAGGGATTCTTATAACTCCTACAACCCATTGTGGTAACAGTTACTGTACAGGGGAATGACGTAAAGTATCAGCTTTATTTCCTAACCCTGGTCTTATCCGCCGAGAGGTGAGCATGATTCTGGAAGATGCCTTGCAAACCCTGTGTGTGTGTTTAGGGTTTAGGGTTTAGGCTCAGACCCTACGCTCTAAACCCTAAATCGTGAATTCACATGCTAAGCCTTAAGCCCCTAACCCTAGATCCTGAATCCCAAATCCTAAGCCTTCGGGTGTATGGCAAGATTCTGTGGTTGATTTTGCTGACTTGCTCCCAGGTATACTGGAGGGTCCTTGTCCCTTTGGGAGGCTTCAGGATACGGACTTTTATAGGGAGTCATAAAGGCCGCGGGTCTAGGGTTCAGGGTTTGCTGACCCACGCTCCCTGAAGACCAGAAAGTTCAGAGACACCCTTTGTGTTGTATGCTCGCCGAAGCCATATATCACTGGCGTACCTGAAGGCTCCCTGATGTAAGCAACCCCCCAGATTACTCAGAGGCCTTCTCTAAACCGTGGACCCCAGGCGCTAAAGCTTGGACCTAAACCCCAAGCCCTAAGGCCTAAACCTTAAATCCCCCAAGGCCTAAGCCCTAAAGCCTAAGGCCTACACCCTAAACCCTAAACCTTGAAATCCCAACCCTGAACCTGATGCCGCAGGATGTTCGTTTCCAGTGACCTTGCGGCCGTGGTTGCTGCCTGACCAGTTAAAGCTTTGGGGTCACCAGATATGGGGTTCCCAAAATTTGGGAAAATTATATATATATATGTGTATGTAGTTGTGTTAGGGGTACCTACTATAATGGAGAATCAAAGGGAAAAGAACATGGAAAATGAAATGGAAACCGTAGTTATTTAGGGGATTATGAGGGTTAGGGTTTCCCAAAATTAGGGGTGCCTTTCTGGGGGTCCCCATAACAAGGATCATAATGTTTAGGGGTCTATATTGGGGTCCCCCAATGTAGGGAAACTACCATACAGGGTTCAGGTTTTAGGGTTTACCAGTTAGGGGTCTTTAGTGTTTAGGGTTAAGCGGTTTTAGGCTTCAGGGCTTAAGGTCTATAGGGTCAGGGTTTAGGGTCCTTGGGTTCAGGGTTAAGGGCTAGAGTTACCCGAAGTTGGGGTGTCTCCTTGTTGGTACCAATAGTAAAAACTCAAATATGATATCGAAATATCTTTGGGGTTTATTTCGGGGCCCCCATATCTATGGAAAGTTCCATCTAGGACGAGACTTGCCCATGCTTACTTAGTTGGGAATGGGGACCTGGATGAAAGGAAGCCCTACAACTTTAAACCTACACCTAAACTGGGTTATGGGGGTTGTGTACAGACTACTATGGGGATGTTTTTTCTACAGGGTTTATATATATATATATTTTTTTTTAAGTGTTCATAGAAGGCTTACAGGGGGTTATAACTTTTATAGGTGGTTTGCCAAAGGTTAGAGAGTTTGCTGGAGGATTTGTAGAGGGTTTATGAAGGTTTCATAGAGCCTTTAGTGGAAGCTTATGAAGGTACCCCCCTCCCCCGGTGGTCCTGTGGTCCGGATCCTGTGGTGAGGGTTTATAAGTTTATAGAGGTTTTGAAAGAAGGTTTTAGAGAGGTTTTGCGGAGAGTTCATGGTTCTGGGAGGTTATAGATATGGCTTATTCACAGATGGGGACCATACTATGGGCGGGGGGGGGAAAGAAGATAGAAAAAAACATATATATATATACGTACACATATATTGCATTATGTTTTACAGTTGAGGGCATCCATAACAAATTAAAAGAGAACGTGGGACATGAAGTGGAGACTAGGTTTCTTTCTGGGTTACATAGGAAAGTATTGGCATCTACAAGGCTAAAGCCAAGCAAGGATCATAGTTTCCCTCGTTACTCTCCCAACCAAACCCCAAACCCTCAACCCTACACCCTAAAGCGTAAGCCCAAACCCTAAACCCTAAACCCTACATGCTAAACCTTAAAGAGTCCCTCCTGACTGCGTTACGGCTAAAGAACGTCAAGCAAGTTACCAGATTAAAAAAAAGCATGGGTATCTAGTAACTACTAATTAACTTCCCTTCTTGTAGTAGCCCTAAACGCCAAACCCTATATATACCCTATATGCCCTTATTATAGCACTTGAATTTCCCCAGCAGCAACCCAGTTGGTTAAGCCCCGGACCCGCTAAAGCTCAGGTGAGCACCAGACTAAATTTGTACTATATCCCTTAATAGGTTCCCCCCAAAACCCTTACCCTAAACCCTAAGCCCTTAACCCTAAACCCTTAACCCTAAACCTTAAACCCTTAGCCCTAAACCCTAAACCCTTAATAGGCCCCCCCCAACCCAAATTTAGTCCGTAGCTAAGGTGACCTTGGTTCTCGCCATCGTTGCCTCCTGCATTTTGATGCGTTCTCTCAGAGAGCCTCAGGCTAAAAGGTCCAGTGAAGAAGCGCTAGATTTGGAAGCTTAGGGATGAGAGTTTGGGATTTAGGGTTTAGGGCTTAAGGTTTAGGATTTAGGGTTTAGGGTAAATCCGGAACCCAAAGCCTGTTACGAGTTTTTGAACTTAGTGCTGAGTCAAGGGTTTGGAATGAGGTCAAAGTTCGGCACCTTGGCTAGTCGCACTGGGGGCCTGCCAGATCTATAGTCCCCCTTAAGTAGATAGAATATGGGGTATATGGGGATCTTATTATACCATACCCAAAGCCATATTCTATCTACTTAAGGGGGCCTATATCCTAACCCCTAAACCTTTAATAGTAATTTCCATTTCTTTTCCATCATCCCTACATAGCCCCAATATGACCCTAATATTCTATGTTCTTAAGGGGGACTATAGTTTTTCAGAGCTACAAGTTGTAATCCTACAGCCTCAAAGAATTAGGATTTCAGGGTTCAGGGTTAGTTTTTTAACCCTGATCCCTACGCCCTAAACCTTAACCGCGTGGAAAACCCAAAGGTTTGGGCCTGGAAATGTTTGATGAGACCTGAGAAATCGACTGGATGTATTGTTTTTCTACATGGGTACTACGTAGTAACTGCACCCATAGCCCAATTATGTCTTACGGAACTGTACTTAGAAGTCCTATGACTGGGCAACAATTGCAGCTACTAAGTAGGTTACCTTACTAAGCTAGGTTGAGGGTCCTAAACCCCAAGCCCTAAGCCTCAAACCCTACACCCTAATGCCTGAGGGTTGTCTGGTGGGGACATATAGGAATAGAAGAAGTTTTCGGGAGTAGGGGGCCCAACATCGACACCCCCAAGTGGTTGAAATCCCCATATTGGTGGGCGTCAGCATGGGGTGTCCATGGTTCTTTCAGAGGACCAGAGGTGTGCAACACCTCCCTCAGATGTTTTTACCGTGTTTCTTTAAAGCCTGGCCATCCCTGAAAGTAGCTGTGGCTGAAAGTCTCTCTACTTGCAGCCTAAACCATAAACCAATCGAAGCCAGACAGTTGTAGCATCAGTCAATCATCCCCTTTCAAGTTTCCAGCGTTTTGTGGACCCTAAACCCTAAACCATTTCCCGCACGCATCTCCAGAACACTAGTAATGCCTTTTGCCACCCCACATATGAGTAGTATTTTTTTTTCGGATACTATGGTACCCAATATAGAGTAAGATTATATTCTACTTCTGGGGTATAGATGTTGTATAAAGAATATTATCTTACCAGGTTCAACCACCAAAAAACACTACCCATATGTGTTTGACATCTTGGCGAAGCCGGAAGTATCCAGAAGTTGAGTTTTCTTTTACGGAGTCTAGGCCCCAAACCCTAAATCCTGAACCCAAACCCTTGGGTTTAGGGGGATGATTAAGCATCAGGATCCTGGAAGCTTTGGCTTTTTCACCTCAGCCGTTTAGGGTTTAGGGTTTAGGGGGTTGTGCTGAGACAGGATCCATGTCATAGATTTATGCCCTTCGCATGCTCAAGCTCTAGGATTTCAAGCATGGGTCTCCAATATGGGCCCTTAGGCCTCGTAGCGGGGTTCTAGGGACCCTTGAAGGTACACACACACACAGATATATATATATATTAATATATAAATATATACATACACATTTCTAGAGTAGGTATATAAGGATCCCAGGGTTAACGGCCCCTTCTAGGGGCCCATGGTCTCGACCTTAGAGAAGCTGCCCAGATGAGATGAAAGCGGCCGGTGATCCCCCACCAGTAATGGTGAGCTCAGAGATATTTTCCATCATATTACAGCCATCAATATTTTTCTATTCGTGGGTGGTGGGGCCACGCAGTGGAAGCATGCTATCGGCGCAAAGTGGCTGAGATTTCATGAAGCAGAATGGAGATTCAATGCTCATCACCTTCTGTCTTTCCTGTATGATCTCGGTAGCACCATGTATAATGCAGAAGTTCTACACAAGGCCCATGCCATAAGCAACCCCGATTCTTCAGTGACCCCCAAGCCACAAAATCGGGACACTCTGGGTTATATGGGTTCTCTGCTGTAGAAAACTGCAGTTGATACACCCTAAGCCCCAAGCCACAAATCCTAACCGTAAACTCAACCCTGAACCCTAAACCCTAAAACCTAACCTAACCCAATCCTGAAAGCCTTTGCTCGGCTCCTACGCTTTGCCATGTCAGGGTTTAGGGTTTAGGGTTTAGGGTTTAGTGTTTAGGGTTTAGGGTTTAGGGTTTAGGGGGTAGGGCTTTTGCCTTGGGGTTTGGATTGCTGCAACATGGAATGTGCTCATTTAGGGCATTTGAGACCCCCTGCCGCAGGATACAAACCATATTCCCTGAACCCGAAACCACCCTTAACCCTAAACCGCGATCCAAGAAGTTCGAGGCCGACTCTGCAATCTGAACCTACACATGAGGGGCTTCCAGAAAGTAGGGATAAAGGGTTATTGAAGTGTTGAAAATTGAGAAAAAAAGGATTTAGGGTTTGGCTTCCAAAAGTTGGGGGGTCCTCTTCTGGTTTCACCATAGGAAGTTGGGGTATGTAAAGGGACCATCTATTATTGGGAACCTCCACGTGTGATATACATATACATGTCTGTATACATACACACATATACACATATGTACTGGGTATACCCGCCCATATCCAGTAGATCGAAACGTAGGTGGCACTTCGTAACACCCGAAGCAAACCTTTAACCCATTGCTCGCTTGAAGCCTAACCCCCCTAAACCCTAAACCCTAAACCCTAAACCCCCTAAACCCTAAACCCCCTAAACCCTAAACCCTAAACTTCATCCTTGCCACCCACAAGGATTACGCGCGATCGCGGCTGTCCTTGGCAAACCAGCTTCAGCAGCTCGGCTGGCAAAGTGCACTTTGTTTCTGGGAGTGATTTGGGAGTTTCTCAAAGAGGGGTAGCCTAGCATTTTCGGGTAAAAAGGGATGCGGGGATTAATGGGGTCCCTATGATGGGCAATGTAGGGCTTCTGAGTTACCGTTCGGGTTTCATTCAGGGTAGTTATACATATATACGAGTCTTGTAAGAGCCTTGCACGGGGGTACCCATCTAGTGATTGCCTCTAAACCTTATACCTAGACCCTCTACGTAAACCTTAAACCCTTAAACCCTAAACCCTTAAACCCTTAAACCCCAAACCCTTAAACCCCAAACCCTAAACGCCCAGTGCCCACCTGGTAGCTACCCACCTGGCTTGGGGTTGGGAAGTTCAGGTTTTTGCTGGGTCCAGGGCTTAGGGTTTGATGGTCAGGGTTGGTCCCGGGGCGGGTTTAGGGTTCAGGGTTTAAGGTGTAGGGTTTAGGGTTTAGGGTTCAGGGTTTAGGGTTTAGGGTTTATATACACGGCGGTATAAGCAGACTAACCCCAGATTTTGGACGTATAGCCTGATCTACAATCTACTTGTCTAATCACATGAGCCTTTAAGTAATTCTAAACCGTAAACTCTAAACCGAAGTAACATTCCTCGGGTCCCCATTTTTCAAAACATCTAAGTAACCTTAAATCCTGAACCCTAAACCCTAAACCCCAAACACCGAAGTAGCATTCCTAGGGTCCCTGTATTTTTCAAAACATCCATTGCAGGAACTTCAGCATCCAGGAGGCTGAATGCGCTCGGCTAGAAGACCGTGCAAAGGTCCAAGCGGCTAAGCAGCAGAAGAGTTTAAAGTTCAGGGTTTGCAGTTCAGGGTTTAGGATTTGGGGTTTAGGGTTTAGAACTTAGGATTTTGGGGTTTAGGGGCTTAGCCCTAAGGGTTCAAGTTTGCCTATATTTGCCGGTTGTTAGTAGTGAATGCAGGAACGGAAAAGAACATGAACACCATTATATCACAGGGGGTTACATACGGGCAACTGTAGGACACATCCCTCCATTCCCTAGTAATATAGCAATATGATAACAAGGTAATATGATGATATAGTAGTTTATACGAATATAGTAATATAGTAAGATGGTAATATAGTAATATAGTAATATAGTAAATAGTAATATAGTAACAAAGTAATATAGTAATATAAGTCGGCAGGTCTGTAGTAGCGTATAGTACATGGCTTGGCTGGCTAGTGACGCTTGTTTCCAATGAGCCGTGTGCCTTCAACTGCCGCAGTCCCAGCAGGAGCTTAGATGCAACCGCCTGAACCCTAAACCCTAAACCCCATGCCTATACCCTAAACCCTAAACCCCATACCCTAAACCCTAAACCTTAAACCCTAAATTTTCTGTCCGGCGAAGTTTGCAATCTGATCCGGGGGAGGAAGGTGCTGGTTGTGCAAGAGTTTCACTTTGAGAGCAAGCGCTCAGCATGCGGCATAGGGCTCACGCCCTATGTTATTATATTACTATATTACTATATCATCATATTACTACATTACTACATTACTACATTACTATATTACTATATTACTACTACGACTTCAGAGCATAGGGTTGAATGATTTGAGTGTGTTAAGGCCTGTCGGGCTCTGACAAGTAAAGGCTGTGAGGAGGCTTTTTCCTTAGAGGCTCACTGGAGAGCTTAGCAAGTAGCTTATACAGGGGATTATTCAGTCCTCTAAGTGGCGTTAGTTTAGCTGTTTTAAGAAATAGATTGCAAGAGATTAAGTCCGCCTAGCCTCTGAGAAGTTTTCGGGCTTTGTCCTAGGTCTCGCGGATTGCGGTCCCAACCACTGGAAGACTGGTGTCACTCTTCGCAATCTCCATATAACCTTTCTTGGAGGTCCATCATGGTTATTTCCTACTTATGACTGTACTTATAGCCCACTTATGAGCCCCTAAGTTCCGTATTATGGTTATACTTGGGTTACTTATACATTCTACATAGGTTTTGAACATTGCCCATGGACCTCCAAGTTGAATGCAAGTTGCAGGGTTGGAGAACATAGCGCCAAATCTCACCCCTGAATTCTACACCCCTACACCCAAAGCCATGAACTCAGCTCCTTCAAAGGAGCGAGTTCTCAAATGGTTCGATCACCTGGACACATGTAACCAGCACATCCGCGAGAAGGTGAAGGATCAAGTGTGCCTTGTCAGCATTAATTTAGTGACCCCGAGACCATAAACTTCAGGCCCTAAACCCGAAACCCTACACCCAAGCCTAAACCACAGAACCATGGGCCCCAGGCAGAGTCCAAGCAGAGGGTTTGGGGTGTAAGGCAGCAGATGGTGTACGTAGGCTCCCTAAGGATTATAGGTTTAGGGTTGAGGGCTAGGGTTTAGGGATTAGGGCTCAGGGTTTACGGCATATATAAGGACATTACCCCAATAATGGAGAATCAAATGGAAAAGAACATGGAGCATTAAATGGAAACTGGGTTATTAAAGGGGTAGCTTTAGGTTTGCTTATAAATTCCTCTTGAATGGTTTTAGACATGACTCTTTTTTTGCGGTCAGTTGAGGTTCGCAACGCCCCCAAAGTGATGTTTATTGGCGTCATATACAGAAGCCCGTAAACCCTAGACCCTAAACCCTCTAGAATCCCCCATATATGGTCCCATATATACCCCCTAATGAAGTCTGCTCAAGGCCTTCGCAGGCCGTTTATGGTTTTTGGCCGGGGATGGGTGGAAGTGGTGGAAGTCTGGGAGAGTGGGAGGATGGGCGACTGAGAAGGGAGCGAGCTTCACTAGATTGCTGTTAACGAACTTAGACTAAGGTACCAGAATATGGGTATATAGTTAATAATAGGGTTTCCTGGTTGTAGTAACTTATGGGTATATAGTTAATAACAGGGTTTCCTTGTTGTAGTAACTTATGGGTTTATGGTTAATAATAGGGTTTCCTTGTTGTTGTAACTTAGCCTAAGTTCCTTTTTAGTTCTTTCACGGCAACCCAGGAGGCCAAGAAAGGGAGCGGGCTTGAAGCCATGTCAGCTTCAGTGAAGCTAAGACAAATCTGTTTAGGGTTTAGGGTTTAGGGGTTTAGGGTTTAGGGTGCTTGGCATGCTCGGCCTCGCAGGAACTACAGCACTGACAGTGGGACCTTCAAACGCCATGCGAATTCTCTCCCTAGAGCTCATAGCACATCCCCGCTCCCCCTCAATCCCCCCACTTTTCAGTATGTCTCAGCCAGAACAACCCAAAACCTGAACTCTCTAGAGCCCTAGCCCTCAAAAGTAACTCCTTCCTAGGCCCTGTCACCTTGAGCTGACACATAATCAGATTTCAGGCATCCATAAGTGGAGTTTTCACTGTGGCTTTTGGTGGGTGTATACAAATACACATACATACAAATACACATACATACAAATACACATACATACATACATACATACATACATACGTAGGTACGTAGGTACGTACGTA
>CAJNIZ010047486.1:0-17132 GCA_905231905.1 Symbiodinium pilosum | reverse complement strand
TACGTAGGTACGTAGGTACGTACGTAGGTACGTACGTACGTACGTACGTACATACGTACGTACGTACGTACGTACATGCGTACATACGTACGTACGTACATGCGTACATACGTACATACGTACATACATTCATACGTACATACCTACATACCTCCCTACCTACCTACCTACCTACCTACCTACGTACCTACCTACCTACCTACATACATACATACATACATACATACATACATACATGCACACATACACATATGCAGCCCTCGGAGTACAGGGAAGCACATACGTATAAATGTCCGTAGATATATATATATACACACATATATCTCTTTTGAAATATATGTATACATATATATACACAGGTAAGTCCAGGGTCCATCTGGGGAGACCATGCATTCAAAACCTGCCAGATGGGAGCTTTCCAACCTTGTCATTGCCATACATCCCACGGCTCCCACGGGCCAAAACCCTAAACGCCTAAACTCTAAACCTAAACCCTAAACCCAAACTCAAAACTCTGAACTCCTAAACTCTAAACCTAAACCCTAAACCTAAATTGTAAACCGTTTGTAACTTTGAGATGCCTTTTTTAGCTTCCTAAGGTTGGCGGTGTTGGGCCCAAGCCAACACTATCCCACAAGGCCTGAGTCCAGGTTGAGCTTGGTTCAGTGTTAGAGCCAGGGCCTTGAGATTAGGGTTTGAAACTATTATAGTATATTGGGGTTATATTGGGATAATGGAAAAGAAAATGGAAACTACTATATTTGGGGTTTAGGGTTTACAGCTCAGGGTTTAGGGTTGAGGTTTGGGGTTTAGGGCTTTAGGTTTGGAGTTTAAGGTTTAAGCCTAGAGTGCTCAGGATTTAGGGTCCCAAGTTTCAGGGAAGCAGTATGAAGCTTTTGAAGAGCAACATGGGGACCCCAAACAGGGAACCCCATGAATATAGTGGGAATATATTGGGAATATACGGACCCTGGCACGTACATTCCTAGCACCTTTTTGCTGTATTCTTGGGGTTCTCTGTTGGAGGCACCTGTTTTACCCCAGTTATAAACCCTAACCTTTAACCGCGGGATCAAGAATGTTGGTTTCTCTTGAAGGCTCTGTACTTTGGGGTTTAGGGTTCAGGGCCTATAGGGTCCTTCTGAGGACTCTCTATTTCGCGGCTCCCTTTCCTTTCAGCTCGCCTTTGCCGAGGGCACGCGGCGTCAGGTTTTTCGAGAAATGTGAGTTGTGAACGATTTAACCCTTAAACCCTGATTGTATTTTTGTAAGAGGTTGGTTGAAGATTGGGACCCATGCTGAATAAACACCCACGCCAGCTGATAATTAGTGACCCCAGACTGGTTATCATCATGTTGTGTTGCATTTTGGGGATACTAACATGAGCCTAGCATACGAGAATACCGTACTTCTCAGCGTATGAGGTATTAGGGCCATGCAAGATTGCGAACATCAATCGCATTAGAAAGTGCCTGCCATAGCCCTAAACCCGAAACTTTAAAACAAAATAATCCCTAAGCCTTAAACCCCGAAAGTAGTTTCCATTTTCTCCTTCATCATAAGCATATAACCCAGGGTTTTGGTACAAGAGCATCTCAAGATTTTCCCTAAAGGACCTTTAGATCAAGCCCCACGTGCTAGCATCTCTTCCAGGCATAGGGCCTGAAGCAGGTCATAGGCGGATGTATAGGACCACAGCGTTTCGGGTCTTGGGCTTAGGGTTTAGGGTCTAGGGCTTAGGGTTTAGGGTCTAGGGTTTGAAGTTTGGGATTTAGGGTCTAGAGTCTATGTAGGGTTTAGAGTGAAGGTTCTAGGGTTTAGGGTTTACGGTCTAGGGTCTAGGGTTTAGGGTCTGGGGTTTACGGTCTAGGGTTTAGGGTCTAGGGTTGGGGGTTTAGGGATGGAGGGAAGTCCGCTACTAGAAGATAGGTAAGAGTTGTAGGGACGCTCAACGATGATCGGCTGCTCTGTGTCGCCCAACATGATATGTGGATTTACACACCCCCACTCCGCCCGCTTGTTTCAGGGTGAAAGCTCTTAAGCAGAATCGTCCACTAGCTAAGCCCCAGACCTTCAAACTCCGAACCGCAAGCACCAGTTTCTGGACCGCCAACCCTCTAAACCTTAGGTCCGAAAACCCAAAATCCCAAAGCCTAGAAGCCTAGTCGTGAAGCCCTTAAGTAGTAGTTGTTTCCATTTCGTTTTCTATTTCATTGTCCATGTTTTTCCCATTTGACTTCCGTTATGGCAACCCTGATCCGGAAGCCCTAGCACTCGAAACCACAAACCCTGAAGCCTAACCCAAAATCCTAAGCCCTAATTTGCTTTAGGGTTTGTGGTTGAGGGTTTAGGTTCAGGGTTTAGGACCTACGGTTCAGCGGCTAGGGAAGGAAGACCTCTCTCCTGGGCTTTCCTAGGGTACAAAAGTTAACCGGCACAAGGACACGAAATCGCAGGCCTGTGCTGGGCGCCCATGGCCCCAAATAGGAGTTTCTCACAGTATTCCTATGTAACTCCCAATGTCAGGAACCCTTTTCACACCCACTTGGTTCCCATATACCGCGAGGGCCTAAACCCTAAACCCCAACCCCTAAACCCCAAACCCTAAACCCTAAACCCTCCAAATCATTCCAACAGGATGATCCTTCCCGTGATGTTGATCAACGCTTTTGATGAGGCTTGTAGCAGATGCCAGGGGTGGGTGCTTGTTCGGGTATGTTACGGGGCTTCTAGGGAGGGTTTCCTTTCAAAAAGAACCCCCGGACTGGTGGACTGCAGGTCTTCATGAGGGAAAGGAGGGGTCAACGAATCAAACTTATCGCGTATGTGAGGGTGTTGCAATCGGGGTGCTGCATCACTTAGGACCGCCCAAGCACTTGCAAGTCCTGAGGTATAGAGCTTTGGGTCGGGGTTATAGAACAGAGTTACGGGTATGCAGGGTATTCCCCATTCACCAAGCACCCTATACCCCAAACACTTTTGAAAAATCCCAGATGCTTGGATTTGGGCCCTTCCTCACATGAAGTTGAGAAGGGTGTGCGCTGGATATTTTCCGGCCCCAGATGCACAGCTGCAACTGTCAAAGTCTTAGTCAAAACCGCAATACAATAGCTCCGGTTGGAATCATGAATCATAGGGGCATGGCAGTTAGTTTCCGTGCTTGAGGTTTTGACTGCGGGGCTATAGAGTAGTTAGCAACATAGCAACATTCAGGTGACAGAAATCTTGAAGTCCTACATAACACCGGCCAGGAGATTCGGACAGTCCTGCAAATTTCTGCAAGTCATGACGTAGGAGCCTCCGGCTCATGCCGTTAATCACGAAAGGATGAACGCGACAATGTACGGGAGGAAGCAGTCCTGATCGTTGCCGCCTGTTGAGTGTGTGACGCCGATGGGCGGTAGAGTCATCTGGCGGCAGCACAATCTGGCGCTCGGCCGAGAGGCCCTGGACCCGAATCTGAACCTCCCGGAAGTCGAACCAGAGGTCAGTGGACTTTGGCGTGTTTCAAAACAAAGTCCAGAGAATCCTTGATAAGGACCCCACCCATGATCCCTTTGCAATCTCCATGCCTCAAACCCATTCCTAAGCTAGAAGTCCAAAAGCCCGTCAGCCCGGGATCTGTGATGAGAACAAGAATTAGGCAGTCCTGAGAAAGATTCTACCATGTAGGGGCGCATAGGTGGAGTCCCCCTAAACCGTCGCTCTAAATCTCCTCCAAGTTCCAAACTTGAAAGATCCTATGACCCTAAGGCTCAGAGCATGAGAGCTCGGCACACAAAAAAAGTCCCAACCCTAAGCCCTAAACTCTCTGGCCCTAACGTCCATCCTAGGGACCCATGGTTATGTTCTGAAGGCTAGGCCGTGCACCTGCATTCGCCTGCAGCACGCTTCGGGTTTTGACTTTGTGTGTTGAGCGCCTAAGCCGTAAGTGGACAACCCAAGTGTATAAGCCCAAAACTCTAAACCCGACATGTATAGCCGGTGTGTACAACCGAAAGAGCTGTGCATCTCAAACTTAGCGAAGCTGTGACGCAGGCGGATTATTTGAGCAGCGGCCTTCACAAACAAGAAGGCAAGGCCGTGGTAGATTCGGGGTGGAGACTTCCCTGGCACCCTAAACCATAAACCCCTCAAACCCTAAACCCAGCCCCTTTATCTGTCGGTTTCTCAATGGAACGTGGACCTTTGAGGGAAGGCCTCACTCCCCTACACCCGTTGGGGTCACTCTTAAGGAGCTTCATATGAGCCATAGTCTGAACGCCTTAAAGGGAAGGCTATATAGGGGATTATATAGTGGACTACTATAGGGGTTATTAAGGGGGATACTAGGAGTGTAGACTATGGCTCATATGTCCTCGTTTTAGGATATTTGGTTTTAGTGTTCCTGGTGCAGGGTTTGAGGGCGTCGTGAACCCACGGCCACATTTCTAAGGGACAGCCTTGGAGCCCAATCAAACACTAGGCTTTTTGACTTTCGTTAAGTATTTAGGTTTGGTCATGAGAGGAGTTTCGTTAAGGTGCTGCGGAGTTCCGAGAAGATTTTTGGGGCTAAAACAATCGGATTTCGTGCGGATCCCCACAATGAGCTTCCGAACTTCTCGTTGAGGAATGCGAACTCCTCTCTTGGAGACTTCGGAGCTCCTCCATTTTGGCCTATGATTTTGAAATCGTAGTAATAGTAGTACTGCTAATAATAGTAATAATAAGAATAGTAGTAATAATAGTAGTACTATTAGGAATGGTAATAATAATAAGAATAGAAATAATAGTAAGAATAGTAATAATAGTAATCCCGGCAAGCGCAGCAGAAGTTTGCACAAGTCAAAGGTTAGGATGGTCCTGGTTTGAGTTTTCATGTTTTTTTCGTCCCCTTATAACCCAGTATAGTAGTTTCCATTTTATTTTCCATTATCCCTATATTGCCCCTCTTATTTCCCAGCAATTGTGGTACCTTCCTGGCCACTTCGTAGGGCCTTGGTTACGAGGATTTCATTTCGAATAGCGAAGGGCAATTTGGATGTGAGAAACTTTAGCATATGCATTAATGAACGGCAACATTTTCCAAAGGGTGTTTAGCATCTGAGAGGGGGCGTTGATTGTTCAGACTGCTCTCACCTCAACGATGACGTTGAGGACGCTGGTGAGAACTGCTACCTAGCCGCTTTTGCCACTGCTGCCACTACTGCCGCTGTTACTACTTGTTATTGTATACTTCAAGTGTCAAATCTATTCCGGACTTACTTAAGGCAATGATACCGTGTTGCCAAGCTTAGAAGATGACTCGTAGCATCATCTTTATCATCTTCATCAGCCATGACTCATGACCTTCACCGCCATTCTTGTATTGCGACTATGCCTCTTACCCCCGCTTGCTTCTCACTTTTGGAAACTGTTTCACAAGTTTTGGATTTCATCGTATACGGGGAGCCGTTTCTTGAGGTGTTCATGGAGTTGGGACGTATGCTCTGGCTTAGGTGAGGCTCCCACCCAGTTCCAGTGGTATAGCAGCAATATGTGGAGGTTTCCCCAAATCAGGGGTACCTTTTTGGGGGTCCAAATAATAAGGACTATAGTATATTTGGGTCTATATTGGGGTCCCTCTATTTTGGGAAACTACCATGTAGAGATGTTAATGCAACTGCCATTATGAAGACCCTAAACCCTTAAGCCTCACCAGTAGTTGGCGGGGCTTAACTCAAGCTGTGGCTGAGGTTCTATTGACAAGGTCCCTGGACTGGGTCCTCCGTTACAGGGTTTAGGGCTTAGGATTAGGGATTAGGGTGTAGATTTAGGGCTGGGGGTTCAGGGACTGGGTTTAGGGCTGATAGGGTTTAGGGACCAGGGTTTAGGGATTAAGGATTGGGGTTTGTAGGGTTTAGGACTAGGGATTAGGAGTTACGACCACCTCAAAACTCTAAATCGCCCGAACTTCAACTATACTTAAACATCTTCCAGGAGTCTCACAATCCCTCCTCACTTCCCGATACCACCCCATACATCCGGATATCCTGGCGAACCCTCCCCCATTTGAGATCCCCATATCGGGAACCGTACGAACTTGCGACTCCAATCCCTACACGGTATCCAAGGCTAAGACTTAAACCCTAAACCCTATAGGGTCTATAGACCCTATGCCTTAAGCTCTCAACTTAAACCCTAAGCCCAAAACCCTAAGCCCCAAACCTTGAATCTTAAACCCTATGTAAGCCCTAGACCCTAAGTAGTAGTTTCCATTTTTCTTCTCCATTATCCCTATATAACCCCAATCTAACCCCAAAATTACCCCAATGGGTACCTATAAGCCCTAAACCCTAAACCCATCAGGAAGCCGTGGATGGTTTAGCTCACTCGGCTGGTGTTGTTTCGTCGCTCTGCCGCAGTTTTGGGTGACGGGTTTTGGGTGTTCCCTCACTATTATTTAACACCCCCATGCCCTAACTCTTTTGTACATATATATATATATGGGAAGATTAAATATTAAGGGGTGGGGGGTTTTTAGTATTAGGGAGTGGTGCTTGTAGGGTTCAGGGGCTACCTGGAGCTTCGTTTGGCCAGAAATCATCCCTTCATACATGCGTGAACAACCCGCCACTATTCTCGAATTTGGGCACCCATATGTAAGGTCTGTTGTGGGAGGAGTTAAAGTTGTAGTCTCCCTTAAGTAGATAGAATATGGGGTATATGGGGATCTTATTATAATACACCCAAAGCCATATTCTATCTACTTAAGGAGGACTATAGGGGTTGGGGAGAGATTGTAGTGTCAGTCTGAAGGCCTATACCGGAAGCCTGCTCAACTACGCTCTCCAGGAAGCCAAGTTTAGGGTTTAGGTTATGGGGTTATATTAGGATAATGGAAAAGAAAATGGAAACTACTATAATGGGGTTTATCTAGGGATTTTGTAGGGTTTAGGGTACTGCCCCCACTCATTAACAGTTGGATAATAGTTATATTATAGTTCTATATAGCCCTTAATATGACCCCTAATATAAACTCTTAATGGGTGGGGGCAGGACCCAAGGTTTAGGTGTGGAGTTTGGGGATTTTCCGTCTGAACTTCCCTACTGAAACTCGTCAAGAGGGCAGTGGCCTTTTAAGGGTTCCTGATCAGATCCCATGTTGGGAGAGGGTAGGGTAGGGTTTAGAGCTCAGCACTTGGGGTTTAGAGCTAGGATCTTAAAGTTCAGGGGTCCCCTGAATCGTAAGGATCCTACTAAGAGACACTGGCTTGTAGCGCGGTTGGCAAGGATCTGGCAAGTACTGTTTGTTGGCGCTTGATGTATTCCTGCTGCAGGAGGTACAAGGATGAGGGAGTTCATTCCCGCCGCATCTTTTTCGTTATGGAGAACAACGGGTTAACGCACCTATGAACTGAGATGACGACTGCTACAGATTGGAAAGCCAGTGCCGCGCTCAACAGTGTCCAATGGCCGTTAGGGCGGACGACGAACGAACACTAACATGAGCATGTCAGACGGGCGATGTTTCGAATCCAGGTGATCAACCTGTAATCTTCACGTATGCAGTGGTTGCACAAGGTTCATGCGGGTGTATCTGCAACCTCGTACTCTGAGCTTTAAGCCTAGGCCTCAAGGTCTAAGACTACAAGCGCTCCCTCAAGCCCCTTTGCCCGCTAAAGGGTTGAGGGTTTAGGGTTTAGGGACAGCTTTCTGTGTGGATGAGGTTGGCACATCCGTCCCAGTGTGCTACAGGCAGGGCAGAATTCTACATCGCAGGTCGCAGGCTTCAGGATGTTTGCAAGGCTCAGGGTCCACTAGGGTGTTTTCTCAGTAGTTTGAAAATTCAGGGCCGGCTGGACTGCGAATTGTCAAGATCTTGACAAACTGGTTTACGGTATTGGGGAGTATGTATATATATATATGTGGGTTGCAATGACTTTGAGAAATGGCAGGGCGCGCTTTTACCACTGCAGAGCGACTGTGGGGATATTCATGGAAGATCACAGGTGTCAGGCTTTTACTTGTACCCCTGGGTTTGGGGATCCTTGTAAGGGACACTAGGGGATTACAGTGGCCCCTATAAGGGCCATATTGGGGAAAGCTTCAGAGGCTTAACCCTTAGCAGGGGTCCTAACTGCCGCCTAGTAACCAGAGTGGAGGCAGGATCTTCCTCCAACACCTTTGTGGTACAGCTCTTTGCAGGTGCGGGAGTTCAGTTTTCGAAAAGAAGAAAAGAGGAATGGGAAGGGCATTTCTTCAGATAGTGAAGCAGAACGATCAAGATCCTTGAAGCAAAGAGAAAACGAACCAGGATGTTTCATTGCACTGATGGTTGTTCAACTTTGTTCCGGATTTTTCTGCATGAAGATGTTGAGCATTGCTCAATGTACAGGAGAGTGTTCGGATTGAAGTATGGGAGGAAGTTCCGCTATCATCAATGATGCCCCGGCTTTGCATCGTCTCCTCGGGAAGTTCAACTTTCTTGGTACAAACCGGTGGTGTACCCTCGGTCCATGCAAGCTTTGCATCGGATTTGAGCTGGTGACGGGCTGAAATGCCTGGACTTTAAGTGCTTGAAGTTCATCTTGAAAAGAATGCAATGTTTTACCCTAAGCCCTAGACCCTAAACCGGGTTGTGAGCCGTCCGGATGCTTTTCTGACTGCAAAAGGCTTAAACCCTCAACCCTAGACCCTAAACTCTGAAGCCCAGAGTGGAACAGAGTGAAGGAATGCCAAGTTTAAGGCCCTTGAAGGTGAGCCCAGCTTAGGGAGGTTACCTATATTGGGGGGGCTTAGGGTTTAGGGTTTAGGGTTTAGGGGTAGGGAAAATGTGGTTAAGAGATAGTGCCCGTCCAATAATGAAGAATCGAATACCGTGCCCGAAGCCTAGTCTTTCGAGCTGCAGGCTGCAGAAAGACATTCTGTTTTGAACTTTAACTAGGTACCCAGCAGTACCTTTTTTCCCTTCCTACTTTGTGGTCGCCTGATTAAAGCTGAACAGTAGGAAAAGTGCAGTCTCATTATTAATGGATTCCTTGTTTAGGTTTCGGGGAGCATCTGGTGGTTGTGTACTTTGGGCCCGTAGGGAAAGGACTACACAAGGCCCATTCGCAACTCAGACAAGGCGTTCTTAGGACCCTAGGGATTCGGTGATAATACTTGTACTGGGTATAAGGAGTTTGGGCAGGAAGACGCGATTTTGGGATGGTTTTGAGATAGCCTCATGCGGAGCAAAAGGCAAAGCACGCACATCCCATCTACTCCAGGAATACTTGTCAGGGAATTTGTTTTTGTACCCTTAGGGTTCGTACCCTTGGGTTTGGGTCCCTAAACCATTGAATATGGCCCGTAATAAGGGTATTTGGGACCCAAAACCTAGGGTTGCAGACATTAAGGGTACAAACTTAAAGTCTTTGAGCTAGGGTGCGCCAATTCAAGGCTACCGTCTCTCTATCTTAGCAGAACATGTTTCCGACAGTGTTGCTGTACAAGTATCCGTGCGAACAGTTTGTGGATCCAGGGTGGGTTTTGGGTGACAACAGCCGAAGAAAGATTAATGCTTCGGACAATCTTTCCCTACTCACTAATTGTCATCACCATGGACGATGTTGACTCTCTTGGTCGCAAGTCGCTCTAGTGAATGCAGAACTTTGCAGGATGTGCCACTACCTCTTCTACAAGAAATACAGCTCCCCAGTCCTCGAAAATCTTGTAACATTGTGCGCCGGGCTTTTGGCCGCTTGGGCTGTACAGAGTTAGGGGTCTAGGATGCAAAGTTTAGGCTTTAGTGGCCATAGTCAACAGGCTATGGTTCAGAGTGCAAGTTTTAGAGTTCAGAGTTCAGGGCTGAGGGCTCAGGGCATGAGGTGGGAATGGATCTTCCTACATCGTCTCCTCTCATGGTCCCTATAGCCCATTCCTCCATTCCCTACTTCGCAGCGGAGAGTAAACCCTGTAAGAATATAGCCCTAAGCGCTCAGCCCTAAACCCTAGATCCCAAACCCTACTACTCAACTCGAGCTAATGTCCCAAAGTCCCAGCTTTGAACCTGGGGTACCACCGTTTTGACAGGTGCAGGGCTTAGGGTTTAGGGGACAACCCCCCGGCTATAGTTCGTCAAATTCCCGGAGCAGGGTGTGCGGGTTTGGAGCTTAGGCTTTTGTAGCTTGTTGGGTTTGGGATTTGGCGATTATTCGGGTAAAGAACAAGCATAGAAGGATCCCATATTACTGGCCATTGCTCCAGTATTAGTTTTTCTTGGACCTTCTAGGGCTTCGAGCACTGCACGCGCGCATCATCAACAATATAGTGGTCCTACATTCTTTGTATAATCATAGTAAAGAGTGCTTCAGAACTTGTATTGGCACTATAGGCCCCTGCAGTAGACAAGTATCCGAAGTCTTAGCACATTGCACCAGTGTGCGAGGTTTGGAGCTTACCCTCACACTAACATGAGCTATAGTCTAAACTCCTAGTATCCCCCTGCATAATCCCTATAGTAGTCCCTATATAACCCCGTATACAACCACCCTTTAAGGAGCTTAGACTATGGTACGCATAGAGGGTCGCCCGGTCAGGTTCCCACGTTTGTTTGAGGGTAGGCTTGCGAGTAGAGTTCGGCGGTTCCGGGTCCGGCGTGTTGCCTCATTGGGTTTCCATGAAGAGGGTAATAAATAGGGGCGCTAGTATAGACTCCTATGTATTTAGGGTTTTAGTTTTTAGGCTAGGGGTCAGGGTTCAGGGTTCAGGGTTATAATCCTGAATTTGGAGGCCCTGGAGCAAAAAGCTAAGCGAGCTACTCAGCTACTCTTTGCGATTTGTCTCGGTGAGGCATGTACTTGAGATCCTTCCGAATCGTGCCTAACCCTGACATGGCAGTTCAAAACACTGTCTGCTGTGATCGCTCCCCAGGCGCGAAGGCCCCGAATAGAACAACCCAGCCAAACTAGAGCCTAAACCCTAAATTTGCAGAATAGGTCCAAACCCCCAGACCTAAGCTTGCATGTCTCCATGAGGCTTTACATTTTACAGCCTAAATGGCTTTTGGCACCGAAAACATTCTAAAACCCGAATATTTGGGTACCTGGACCTTCCGGGGATGCTGTAGCAAGCGGGCCATGAGGCAACGGCCATTAAAGGTCCCTCGTTAGGACTCCTCCCAAAGCCACATCCCGAAACTCCAGCTTTGGATCCTTGTTTAGGGTTTAGGATGTAGGGATTTAGCGTTCAGGGTTTAGGGTCTAGGTTAGTTTAGGATTCAGGGTCTAGGTTTACGATTTAGGGTTTAGGATTTAGGGCTTAGGCTTCAGGATTTAGGGTTTAGAGTTTTCACATGTGGAGTGTGGGGGCTTAAGCATCCTAACCCGACAGCCTCAGAACCCAACGCTTGAAACCAATGGTACATATGTGCAAGGATTATTTCCTGGATTCGACATTGCTGAGACCGAGGAGTCTGGAAATTCTTCCTTGTGTTTATGTGATCCCGTGCGTCCATACCATGACCCTACAACACAAAGCCCCAAACCCTTAAACAACGTGGTCGAGGGCCGAGGGTTTCAAGATTCAAAGGCCCTAAGCACTAAATCCCCATAAACGGTTAGAAGCCCCTAAACCCCAAAGCCCAAACTTTGACCCCTAAATCCTAAACCCCAAACTCCAGAAAAGGAGCGCTGCAAAACAACAACTCTGAACCGTAAACCCCAAGCCCATCAAGTTCTCAAGTCCCAAGGCCGGCTTGTACTTGACTGGTGGCTACCTGATGTTTTTGCAACGGCATCGAAGCGGCACCGGGCGGTTCGCGGCTTCAGGTTGTTTCACGGACTAGGCTCCAGGGATTTCAGTAAAGCCTAAACCCGGAACCCTAAATTCTTGCTGGGAGTGGGGTGGCGCCTTCTGCGCATGGATCATCAGCTGTGCGCGATGAGACGCCCTAAAAAGTATACCCTAAACCTTGAGCTCTCAAGCCTAAACCCTAAAGCGTGTGTTTGGTGGGGGCTCTTTTCTGGGTCGCCTTGTAGCTTTTGCTACTCTGTCTTTAGGCTTTAGGAATTTGTAATGGCGCTACTGCAGGTGTCAATGGGTGCTGTCGAGGGGTCAGGGGTTATTGTTTCAGGCACAACTTGTAATCTAACGATTGATTGATGGTATGTTCCGAGGTAGCTTATTCCTTATTGCAAGGGTTCTCAAAATCATAAAATGGAAGAGAACCCCCAACTAGCAAAAGCTCTATAGAAACCTAGAGAGCGAGCCAATAATCCTTCATTTCTAGCGATCACATCAAAATACTGCCCTCCATGAAGCCTTAATGTAGACCCCTACTTAATAAAACCCCCTCCCCATAATGGGGACTATCTACTTAATAAAACCCCCTCCCCATAATGGGGACTATCTACTTAATAAAACCCCCTCCCCATAATGGGGACTATCTCCTTAATAACCCCCCCCCCATAATGCGGACTATCTACTTAATGAAACCCCCTCCCCATAATGGGGACTAGCTATAAACCCCCCCCCATAATGGGGACTATCTACTTAATGAAATCCCCTCCCCATAATGGGGACTATCTACTTAATAAAACCCCCCCCCCCATAACGGGGACTATCTACTTAATGAAACCCCCTCCCCATAATGGGGACTATAATAGGGATCCTAATGTTAAGTCCCTTCAAAGGAAGGGTTTATTAATCACGCGTCTACATGAAGATGCAGGTACTCTTTTGGGGAAAGGCTATAGGGTTTGGGACTTAGGCCTTGTGGTTCTGGGCTTCGAGTCTAGGGCTTACAGTATGAGGGTTTAATATCCAGTGACATAGACCCAAGCAGGATCCCTAAATCTTAGCGGTTAAACGCCCAAACTTCACAAAACAAATGCTAAAAAAGCTGCTGCAGAAGGCTCAGGGGACTCGGTGACTGGGTATTAAATAGGGCTTCGAGACCCTAGGGTTTAGGGTTTAGGGTACAGCCTACTTGCTAAGTCCCCTGAGCCTCTTGGTCACATCATGCAAGTTTTCCGTTTTCCGAAGCCTTCGGGTAAAGGGGGTAGTGACGTTTCAGCTCCTGGACCAAAATAAACAGCGCCCACCATACTGTTGATACTAAAAATCCTGCATGACCTTCCTATAGTCTCTCTTAAGTAGATAGAATATGGCTTTGGGTATATTACAATAAGATCACCAGAAACCCCATAGTCTATCTACTTAATGGAGATTTTAGATCATAATATCATAGTTCACAAGCGTTGGGGTAATTCTAGGGTCATGCAGGATTCTTTTCGTATCCACTGTATTGAGATATCGTGCTTTCGTTTCACCAAGATTCTAAGTGGACACTACCGGTATTTGACCGGCTTCTGTATTACACTTACCCCTGAATCCTAAACCTTGCAATCCTGAACCCCTACCTCCTAACCGCTAACCTCCGAAACCCTGAAACCCCCAAACCCAACCCTAAACCCCTAAACCCAAATTTTGCAAGGTATGATGGCGGCATTCCGGAGTGGCTGTCAGCTGCAGAGCCTTGGCAGAGCCTTTGTTCTTGGACCCATTCTCTCCTCCTGCTTCGGGTTCAGGGTGTGAAGTTTAGGGTTTAGGCTTTAGGGTTCAGGCTACAGGGTTCAGGGTTTAGGGTTCAGGGCTTAGGGTTTAGGGTGTATTCTCCCCTTCCAGCTATGAAGACCATCTGCACAACTGTCAATATTAGGGTTGCCGGGGATAGAATATCTGTATATATACGTACACATATAACCATACTGGGTTGTACCTGGGTAACGGAAAACAACATGCAATTCACTATGTATCATTTAGGGCTAAGGGTTTAGGGTTGAGCTACTTTCAATATTAGGCTTACCGACGGATATTGGGGCATGGAAAAGAAAATGGTGGGGAGTAGTTGCGAGACAGGGAAATGGATTCATTGGTTTGCCCTAGGGAGATGAAACCCTATACCCTAAGCACTGAACCCTAAACCCTAAACGACATAATCAATCTTTACGGAGGACTCCCATGGTCCATAGACTATGGCCCCATGCCCGAGAAACGCCCCAGCATTTACAATGCGGACTGAATAAGGAAAGTACAAAAAGTCCCTCACCTGAATACTAAAGCCACCCACCTCCTCCAGCAGTTGATATTCCGCGGTGGTCTACTAGAACATACCAGGGCTGTTTAGACCCTAAAGCCTAAACACTAAATTCTAAACCCTGCGTCTTTTGAAAGGTGCTCCAATGGCTAACCGAGTTTAGTTTTGCACGGCTTGTCTTGCAAGGGGCTTAGGGTTTAGGGTTGAGCACAACTTTGTAGGACCTGTGGGGGTTGGGCGCTGCTCTGCGGGATAGTGCATTTGGGGTCAGGACCATTTTGTAGCAGATTTGGGATGCCCTTTAGGCTTTCCGGTTTAGGGTTTAGGGTAAACCCTGAATCCTAGACCGCCCATTCGTGGGGCACTTTTTCAAGTAAAGCCATTATAATTTCCTTAGGCAAGACCTTCATGATCCCTTTGTACGCTTGATATCTTCCAGGGCCCCCAAGCGCCTCAAATCGAGAAACTCTCATATCATGACCCTAAACCCTTATCCCGAAAAACAAAAACCCAAAATAGAGCCCTAGAAAGTCAGTTTCCAGCGAAGTAAAGAGCGGCTTCAAGCGTGGCCGGCTCAAGTCCTAGCTTCTATAAATTCGTCCTGTAAAGTGTGGGTTTAGATTTTAGGGTCTAGATTTTAGGGTTTAGGATTTAGATTTTAGGGTTTAGGGCTCAGATATTAGGATGCTGAGGGTTTCCAGTTCAGATTTTAGGATTTATGGGGTCTAGATTTTGGGGTTCGGGGTTTAGATCTCAGTGTTTGTGGATGAGATTTCAGGGTTTAGATTTTCGGGCTTTGGGTTTGAGGTTTCACGGCTTGGGCTGTAATTTCGGAGCTCATGGTTCAGCAGCCAGGTCGAAGGGTCCCGGCCCCAATGGTTTTATGGTTTTTGGGTTCTCGCTATGAGGTTCTGAAGGTGTAGTGGACCTCTATGGCCCTAAGCCCTAAACGCTCAAACCCTCAACCCTAAAACCCTAAAGCCCTAAACCCTAAACTTCTAGGGTCGATTTGCCACATCTATCCCACCAAGCGTTCTTTAAGTCTGGATGTTGGGTAGTAAGGAGATTTTACCATGCCTGGCTGATATCCATTCCCAGACCCCTGATAGGATCTAGAAAATGGAGCCAGTCAAGATGGCACCCTCTACTACGTTTAGGGTTTAGGGTTTAGGATGGCTTAGGTGTAATTTCTAGGAACCTTTAAAAGAGGATCTACTTTCTAGATCCTTTCAGGGGCCTGGGATGTGGTTGCGTTCTCTCGCTGATGGCATGCGGGAGCCAGTGTCAGTACTTGCTTTCTAAAGGGACCCTTAACCATGGACATAGGAGTCTGTCTTGTATTTCCTGAATATTGTCCCTAATAAGGAACACATGTCCATTAACTTAAGTAGGAACTATCGCCCCTAAACCCTGAACCCTAAGCCCAATCCTATTCCGCGTGGCAGTTAAGGAACTTGGTTTCAAATACCATAATCTGGGTAGATGGTAAATAGTAGGGTTTCCTTGTCATAGTAACTTGATTTAGGTTTCCTAGCAGCAGCCCAGTCTCAGATGACTGGTTGACATGGCGTGCAAGCGCCGCAAAAGTAGGCGTGACCTGAACCCTAAACTCTTAGCCCCATATGAGCTATAGTCTAAACTCCTCAAAGGGGTGTTATATAGGGGATTATGTAGGTGAGAGTTATAAAGGGTTAGTAAGGGGGTATCCACGCGTTTAGGAAATAGCTCATATCAAGCCTGAGCCTCTGTGACTAGCACATCTTTTCACTGTCTTTCCACTGGGGCGGATAGCCGCGTACGAGGCATAGCCGCGTGCATGGATTGAAGCTGAAAAGCTGTAGCTGTTTGAATTGAGCTTTTTGAATTGAGCCCTTCTGACGTGCACGCCGTAGCGGATGTCCTAAGCCATGGCTCTTCCATCTTCCTCTCTCTCTCTCTCTCTCTCTCTCTCTCTCTCTATGCTTCCTGTCTTCCTTCCCTCCCATATTTCGCAACCGTAAGCATGACTTGTAGCAGCACTGGTGGGAGGGGAATTCAGACTGAGGTGTTTGTAGTTACCTGGTCCTTGCTAGGCCAATGAAGAAGAAAGAGCTAGATCAGTAGCTTCTGCCTCATTTGCAAGGCTGCTGGGTTTTTTTACATAAGTCTTAAGTCCTCAACCCCATACTGCAGCTAACATTTTCTTTCCCGTTCATCCAGGCAGAACGGGCAATCCAACCCTACAGTTTACGGCCTAAGCCCTGTCAACCCCGTAGATCACTTTAGACCCTTGGGTTCCATTTCGTTTCCCACGCCAGTCTGCCAATCAGGCAGCACAAAGTTATTTGGTGCAGCTAATTCCTTAAAACCTTAACCCCTAGCCCTGAAGAGCGTATACCCTCAATCGCTAAACCCTGAAACCCCTCAAACCTTAAACCCTAAGCCCTGAAACGTCTGAACCCTCAAACCCTGAAACCCCTAGAACCTTAAACCCTAAATCCTGAAACGCATGAGCCCTAATAAGCAATTAGGCAGCGATAAGCTGTTTGGTGCTGCTTGTATGGCTCCAACGCGCCGAAGCTCGGCTTGATGTGAGCTGCTGTCAAGATTACGGGTTTAGGGTTTAGGGATTAGGGTCAAGGTCTAGGGCTTAGTGGATTAGAGTCTAGGGGGTCGGGTTTAGGGAGTAGGGTTAAGGGGGTACTGCCCCAATAACGCAGAATCAAATGGACAAGAAAACGGCAAATTTCATGGGAACTGGGATATTGTAGCGATTTACGGAGTTTATGTATGACAGGAAAACAGTGTGGTGTCTACGGTTTAGAAGTTCAGGGCTTTTGTCCGAGGAGTAGGGTCTAGGATTTCAAATTTTAGGTGTTTTTCGGGGTTTAGAGTTTCAGTGGTAGGGGGTGGGGGATTATGTTTCAAGTGTAGGTGCAGTGGTTTAGGGGGAGCAGGGCTGGGAGGGTTTAGCTCTCAGGATTTATGGTGCAGGGCTCCGGATTTCTGCGTTAGGGCGTCCCTAAGCCCTAATGTAGACCCCTGATTAAAAAAAACCCTCCTTTTAAGGGCCTAAAATATTAGGATCCTGAGGAAACCCTGTAGACTCTGG
>CAJNIZ010047485.1:5417-34984 GCA_905231905.1 Symbiodinium pilosum | reverse complement strand
CAAAGATGTTAACAAGCGCTGCTGCTTCAGCCCCGCATGCAAGTTTGCGAATCGGGCCTCCAACACTACGAAAACCTGCAAAGGGGCAACGTTAGAAGTGAACCCGTAGGGAGGGTTTACGGTTTAGGGTTTAGGGTTTAGGGTTTAGGGTGTCCAAGAACTACCGAAGATCCAGGGTGGTTAGTAATCTGGACCATCCTTTGAAGCTCCCTAGCTACCTTGGCACTGAGACCCATCCTTCCACGGCATTAACTGGTTCCCCAGTAGCTTTTCAATAATAAGGGTACTTTTTTTCTTCATGTTCAGCTTTAAGAAGGACACCTCAAATCAACATAACAAGGGGAAGGGGTACTACTGGGTTGCCTTGTTAAAGCTTAGCATTCGAGGTGTACTTGGAAGGTCAGAGGGACATAGTAAGTGGGTTGATAATGGGAATCACAGGGGTTATTATGTGGCTTATAGGCGTTATAAGCCTACTTAAGTCCTAAGTCCCACTGACCCTCCAAGTAGGGCAGCGGGGCGCCTGACAAAAGCAGCATCTGCTTTGGATCCAGCGTCGCCGGCAAGGCCTTCAAGGCCTTGCATCAGACAACCAAAGACAACCCTTTAGGACCCCGTGACCCTTCGGATCCAAATGTCCGTAAGTATGTAACGCTTGTATACAATATGGCCTTTTTATAAACTTGGCCCCGAACTCTAAACCTAAGCACTGCGCCCTTAACCAGAGAAAGAACATCACAGAGTCCAGCCCATCAGTCTGGGCCCCCAATTGTCGGATCGTTTATGATGCAGCCACGCAATACAAGGTTTCCTTTGGGCTTAGTGGAAAAGACTCAGACCCGTAAAAATCTACAGCGCTTTTGGCTTTATCCTGATTTTTCGGGGACTATGGTTCACGACAATGAAAGGAATACCCCAGTTTCTAGCGTCTCGAACGGATTTAGGTTCAAGGGTCTACGGCTTAGGGTCAGCCAAGCTTTACCGTGCTTCTGCCCTTGCCCAGAGGAGACTTGAAAACCCTAAGCCCGAAGCTGAAGCATACACTGGGTTGCTGTTAAGGAACTAAAATTAAGTTACTATATTGGGGAATCGGGGAAACCATATTATTTACTATATATACCCACTATGGTAACTCAAATTAAGTTCCTTAACAGCAACCCAGTACAAGAATGCCGGGAGTTTGTTGCGATTCCACAGGGTTACGCGGGACTAAACGCTCATATGAAGCTTCAACTGGTCTAAAGGGGGGTCGCATACGGGAGATGTAAAGGAGTCCCACTACAGGGTTCATGCTGGGGATTATGGGGAGCTTAGCTTTTCAAAAATATTCATGAAATCTGTCAGAAGGCACCCTATAAGCTTAACATCATCCCCTAGGGCTCCCAGTTACCTAATAGTAGGTTACTGGGCACTGCAAATGTATATAAGGTATATAGAACCCAGAACCCATTATTGAGGCAACTGGGAGCCCTAGGGATCCCTATATATCCCCAGGGTCCGCGGCCCCCCATTATGAGAAACACCCATGCCGAGGTCCGGAATGGCAGAAAAGTCAAGGCCCGTCAACCCGGGAAGGGAATCCCACAACATGAGCTATTGTCTAAACCCCTGGTATCCCCCTCAATAACCCCGTAGTCCCTTCTATCATCCCCTATACAACCCCCTTTAAGGAGTTCAGATCATTGCTCACGTGGCTCTCAAATGAAGCCAGCGGCCGACGTGTATGACTCAGAGCCCGGTTAGTCTCTGCTATTGCATCTCCTCCTACTACTACTACTACTACTACTACTCCTGCTGCTGCTGCTGCTGCTGCTGCTGCTGCTGCTGCTAGTCAGCAACTAGCTGTGGGTGCCATGAATAGGCCCCAAAAACCTAAAGCCTGAACTCTAAGCCCAAAACCCTTTGGCGTAACAATAAATGAGCCCTAAACCCTAAACCCTAAATCCTAAACCCTAAACCCTAAGCCCTAAATCCTAAACCCTAAACCCTGAACCCTAAATCCTAAACCCTAAACCCTAAATCAAGGGCCCAGGCGGAGAAGGCCCTCAGGGCCTTCGAGCGAGGCTGCGAGGCAGGCGGCGCCCTGGAAAAGTTTTGGAGGCTCAAGTTTACAGGTCTAGGGTTTAGGGGTTGAAGGGTTTACGGTTTAAGGGTTTAGGTTTAGGCTTCGGTTTTGGGTTTACGGTGCAGGGAGGGGTTTATAAGGTTTACTTTACCTTCCCTTGGACCAAGGTGAAGAATATGATTTCAGCTGGTTCTTACGACAAAAAACAAGAAATATTAAGATTCATCTTCGGGGAACTTTTGTTTTAGGGCTTTGGCTACACTTGGTAGTCATTGGATTGGATGGGGGGTGGGGATTACAGGATTCGCTGGGAATGGGGTGAATAGCTGCGTTTCCCTGGTGCCCTGCGTCTACGATTTGTGCCTGCTTTGGGTCCAAACTTCCGGAAATGATATCCAGTTTGGGCAATTTGGATCCATAGGGGTAAGCACTCAGCCTCTTGGACTTAGGCAGAATCAGAGAAGCGCATTGGGAGTCTTTGGGAAGAGGATTCAACCAGTTCTCTTCGATTGTAATCTTACTTCTTTTTGCTCGCAGAACGCAGATTACTGAGAGGGTCAGGGAGACTTAGTAAGTAGGTCAATAATTAATACGGCGGATAACTGGGCTTGCTATATGGCCTTGTGATTGTGACAGTTTATACTCATCCAGTCCTCCTGACCCTCCACCTCCAAATAGTTGTCGCGCCTCCGCGCACAACGGCACCTGGCCCATTTCGAGTCGCTCCTGGCCGCTGAATAGCTAACCCGCTATGAGCACCTATAAGATCCCCATATATATATATCATAATATATATATGTATATATATATATCCCCAAACCCTGATTCCTAAACCCTAAACCCCCATGTCCCCTTGACGGAAGGGAAGCTGCGACTTCCCATCCTGGGTAGCTCCTGAAGATTAGAATACTCAAGCAGGGAAAACCATCTTGTATGCATGATTTATGGGGGCCCAAAACTAGGGGTACCATTTTGGGGATCCCATAATAAGGACTATCATATTTTGGAGTCTATATGTCCCCTTATTTAGGGAAACTACCGTATCCATATTAAGTGAAAAGGAAACTATGCCACTTAACAGCAAGCTAGAACCTCAATTCTTGTTTGGATCTGTGGCTCAGAGTTGCTCCGTATGAAGCCCTTATAGAAGCCCAGTTGTCATTTCATTTTGCATGATCGTTTCCGTGTGATTCTTGATCATCGGTTTGAGGGTATATCTGCACACTGGACGGCGGGGTGACACGTCTACAAGTCTCTAGCTCTAGCACCTCCGACGCAAAGTGAGCCCTCTGAAATGCAGCAGGCTGGGGGGGCCACAGGGTGCAAAGCAGTGCAACACGTTAGTACTAAGAGCGGTGACCCCATTGACAAAATGCGGGGCTACAAGCTCGCCGTCACTAGTAATTATCTGTAATGAGGCACAGTTGCTGGCGCTGCAGCTACCTGCAACCCCAGTTACCTACAATTTAGTAATAATTACCCCTTAATCTGTAGGTATAATCTATAAAGCCATAGGCAATTGCAGATACAGGTGATCCTATATCATACTTGCATCCTTCATCCCACGAGTATGGACTCAGCGCCGCATAGGCTCTCTACCAAAAACTTTGTGTTGCGGACACGCATAACCTTAATAAATTTCATGCAACGAATTCCCTCTACAATAAAAAAGAAACCCTGTGCCTCCAGAGAACCATTTGAGCCAGAATCTCAACTTGTGTTCCCATATATGAAAACATCGAGATCTGTTGCGGAGCTCTCTTTACCATGAGGATTACCAGAACACAACGTCGGGAAGTCTTTAGAAGCTACCGCATGACCCCGTATAACTTGTAGAATGGCCCTGCAAGCTCCCTACGCGAAATCCTATCATCGCCGTGAACACCGTTGTCATACGGAAGGTTGTCAAAATTACAAGCTTTTCAAGGTCCCCGTTATAATACGGCCCCTCACATCTAGGGTCTCCCAATGAGACCACTTTTTGGACAACGCCCCGTATGATGGATGCAAGACAACTGGCACCACCCTATATACCTTCTACCCCAAGAATGTTGAGAATCCTAGGCCCCAAATGGTGCAAGATTTCTGCCATCCACCGAAAAGAAGGGGCCCCTTGGTTATGATTGACAGTGAGAAGCCAGGCGGAGGGGGGCGGCCCGCCAAGTATGTTTGGTGTTGTTCCCGTTTACGTACCGTTTTTGATAACCAGGGAATGAAGGACCGGAAAAGAAATTGGAAACTGCTAGGGATTATGTGAGCTATAGTCTAAACTCCTAGTTACTAGGACCTAGTATCCGCCTTGGTAACCCCTATAATACTCCGTATAGTATCCCCTGTATAGCCCCCTTTGAGGAGTTTAGACCCCAAACCCTATGTAATCTCCTCAATAAGCCCGTTTGAGGAACTTAGACCATAGCTCATGTAGGGATGATTAAAAAATCCTCTCATTCATTCGTTCATTCATTCATTCATTCATTCATTCCTTGCAGCTTGGGGTTTAGGTTTTAAGAGTACGTCCTGAACTCTAGACCCTAAACAGTAGCTTCCATGTTCCTTTCCATTCCCTTTATTCCCACTAGACCCTACATCAGCCCCGTATATCCCAGTGCGAATACCCCCTAAACCCTAAACTCTAAGCCCTTAATCCTAAACCCTAAATCCTAAACCCTAAACCCTAGACCCTAATCCCTAAAGCCTAAACCCTAAATCTTAAACCCTAAATCCTAAAACCTACACCCTAATCCCTAAAGCCCTAAAACCTAAACCCTAAATCTTAAACCCAAAGCGTAGCAGTCACCGCCGCTACCTGCGGCTGCAGCGAGGCAACGCGCCAAGGCGTTCGCGAGCTGTTTGCACGACCTGGTGCCTTGGCTGATGATTGCGATAGTAGGGGCACAAATGATCCGAATAGGGATTTGGGTTTAGGGTTTAGGGTTTGTTGGGTGTGGGGGGCTTAGGGTTTAGGGTGGGATTTGGGGAAACCGCGTTTAGGGTTTCGGGGATTTATGGTAGCTTATGGGGTGCGGGGTACATGGTCAGAATAGGGAGTTGGGGCTAGGGTTTAGGGTTCAGGGTTTAAGGATGGGGACATGGGGCTGCTAACGTTACGATCTGGGTTCGGGTAGCTTGCAGACCTGGTTTATGTTGTGATACAACGATATGAGGGTTTCCCAAAATTAGGGGCACCTGTTTCTGGGCCCCTATAAAAAGGACTACAAAACTTGGGGGTATAAATTGGGGACACCCCATTTTGGCCATCTACCATATACGGACTACAGGGGAACAATATAGATGGTTACCCTAAACCCTAAACCCTAGAATATAGATTGTTCTTCAGGATTCTACCGCAGGCTTTGTTGGCTCAAGGGAGGTGAGAGGTCGGCAGTATCGGGGATGTAGTTTATGTTTGAGGCTGATCATCTCTGCGGACACAAGAATTCAGCGCGGCATCGCCAAGAAAGCCCGTATGGAGTCGTCTGATCCTTGCGTTGTCTGCAGGCTGTGGCCATATCCGTGCTTGCTACGCAATTCACTGTGTTTTCCCACCTTTGCATCGAACCATCAGAGCAGCAACGACAATGGAAAAATGCAAAGAGCACGGACGAGCGGTACAAGGAAAGCAGAAGGAAAGAAGAGCAACTACAGTTACTATTACTATCACTAATACTATTTCCGATACTATTTAATACGAGTATTATTACGATTATTATCAGTACTATACTGTGACAGCAACCTGGATCATCTAGAAGCTGCCGACAAGAAGTAGGCAACTGCTCTGTCCGCCAAGTAGAAAAGCAAAACGCTTTGCGCTGCGGTTCCAAGCTTGTGCAAGGCTATGCAGAATAATAGCGGGGTCCTAAACCCTAAACCCTAAACCCCTAAACCCTAAACCCCAACCCCCTAAACCCTAAACCCTAAAAATCGAGGGTTTTATGTCCACTTATGGGGTGTCCTGCTGGCCTTGGGAAGTTCGCGCAGCTTCCAGAGGACCACCTATATAAGCCCTGAAGCAGGAATACTCCGTCAACTCTCGTTGAAGTGGGGTCCTGTAAATTGAGGTCCCAGGTTTCGAAGCGATTGCGAGGCATTTGACTCTGTGAGAAAGAGAAAGGCCTGCGCATCCTGAACCCGAAGCCTTTGACACCAGAAAAAGAACACAACCACAATCCCCATGAAGGCTTATCCCCTAAACCCTAAACCCTATTATCTCATCCTGCTAAACTCTTAACAAGAAGGACCGGCTTAGAGTCAAGAGCCTAGGGCCTAATGAAACCACAGCCCACATCCTTCACACTGAAACTCACACACATGAATCCTAAACCTGAAGCCCTCAACCTTACACTCCCCCAAACTAACATGGAAACCCATATAGCCCCCTTTTAGAAGGACTGTAGTCTTTATTGGGCCCTTTTTGGGTTTCCATGTTAGTTTCCGGGAGTGTAAACCCTCAACCATTCAACTAAATTGGAGCAGATTAGGCGCCCGATACAGCTGGTAGGGTGTGCCAATGGAAAGCTCTGGCACACCCTGCGTGGCCATCCTCATCAAGTGCGCGGAGGGGTCTTGGGCAATAAGAGTTAGCCGCTGAAGCAAAGAGCTTTTTGGGGGCGTTGTATCATTATGGTTACTACTTGTATATAATACTCTTGTTGTTCTTGTCGCTATTCATTTTGGAGTTTGAGCTTCAAGTTCCGAGCTCGGAACTTGGCGCATTGAGTCCCAGGCTCATGGTCTAAGAGGGTCTAGTTTCTAGAGCCCTAAACCCTAAACACCTAAACCCTAAACTTCTAAACCCTAAACCCTAAATTGCTCTTTGACAAGCGTCCAGACAACTCAGCTTTCATCAACCGGGCCCAGAAGATCTCATAGGGATTTATGGTTATGATCTTACATAGGGGTTATATAGGGGTTGGAAAAGAAAATGGAAGCTACTATTCGGGGTATTACCATCAGTACAATGGGCTTCTTGCGACTATGAACAAAAAAGGAGCGTCGATTGAGAGAAGTGCTCAATCGTTTCTGACCGGCTCTTAGCATAAAGGGGATGTGTTTCTGTAGTCATCCTGGTGACAATGCCAGGTTGAACCCGCTTTTGCACGCCCACTTTAACCCCCCTGTGTCAGACCAAACTCGTTCAACGCTTCATGAACATAAATACCTCCCTCAAATGGAATGCAACGTCAATCCGATATCCTCTTCAAAAGGAACTCGACACTGATTCAGGTGTGGGTTGCTATTTTAACTGTGCATCTATACGATGTAGACCCCAAACATGCACAATCCATATTTCTGGGACCCCAAAGGGGTACCCCTAATTTTCGGAAACACGAAACCCTAAAAGCCCTACAGACCCCAAACCCTGAACCCTCAGAGCCCTAAACCCTAAACCCTAAACTCTTAAAGCCCTAAAAACCCTAGAAGCTTTAGACTCTAAACCACCATATTCCAGTAATAACGGGTTTAGGGTTTAGGGTTTAGGGCCATATTCCAGGAATAACCCTGTGGAGCTCGGACAGGCGACCAATGCAAGGAGTCTGGAAGAACAAGTGCTGAAGGCCACGGGAGTTGCCACCTCCGAGGGGCTCCGGGCTTTTCTTGCTGGCTGTTAGGAAGGTTGAGGGTTTAGGAATTAGGGAGTAGGGTTTAGGGTTTGGGGTTCAGGGCTTAGGGTTATTGATGTTTATATATATATATATGTATATACATATGTACATATTTTACATATATATACACACATATACATATATGTATATATGTTGTTGGGGATCCCTTCCTCCATTGCTGTGCAAGCTTTTTAGGCCCGAGTTGGAAGCCTCTGCAGGGTTGTTTCCTAGGGGCCTAGCATGGGACAAGCCCCCTAAGGAGAATGCTTGTGGTTTAGGGTTCAGGGTTTAGGGTTTGGAAAAGAAGTAAAAGGGAACCCCTGGGGTTTTAGGCGGTCTGTCACCCTAAAGATCAACCTGACAGTGGGCCTTTTCCTACAGGCCGTGAGGTTTGCAACAACCCCGAGAGCTGGATCCACAATTGTGAGAAACAACCCGTACCTGCACCTCCAAAGCACCAGCAGCCCAGGTAAGGCCCTAAACCCTAAACCCTAAACCCCAAAGCGTTGAAATCTGAAAGCACCTAAACCCTCAAACCTCCTTAAACCAAAAAGGAGGATTTCAGTCACACCAACCCCAAAACTTAGGATCCTATCATAATCGCATGATAGTCACAGGGTCTTAAACGGCCCCTACACCCCAAACCGCACACTTGCTTCCATTCTCTTTCCTTTCCTCTGTATGTTAGAATGTCGCCCGTTTGGTAAGGCCTGTATATTCAGGGCATCCAACAAGGAATGATGACTTTGACAACCCCACACATACATATATAGACATATGAAACTTTTCCCAAATTAGGGGTGTCCTGTAGGGGTCCCTGCAACAAGGATTATAATAATTTGAGGTCTATATTAGGGTCCCGCTATTTAAGGAAACTACCATATAGAAATATAAACAATCCAAAGCCCTCACCTCGCCTGCGGAACCGATAGCCGGATTCTTCGCGCGCCCACGGAATCATGCCTCGCATCCCAGCAACTTGGGGCAAAAAGGGCTCCCATTTTAGTGTAAACTTTGACTAAACTTTGAATCCTAAACCCTAAACCCTAAGAAACTCAGGAACCCCCGAGGAGAAAAGCCCAGACTGCAAAAAAAAGGATCTGAAAGCCATCGCCCCCCCGGGTTACGAACGGGAATTCATATGGGGTTCCAAAAACGGGATTGGAGTCTTAGATCCTCCCCAAAAAAATCTGAGAGGGGCTTACTTGGGAACCCAGTTGCTCCAAAGGCGGCGAGCATGGCCTTCATGGCCCTCATGGCTCTCATGGCTCTCATGGCCCTCATGGACCTCTGGGCCGTGATGCCCTCCATGTATTGCCTCCTGGCTTCCGGCTGTGGCTTAGGAAAGGGACTTGGGGCTTCAGAGGTTAGGGATGAGGTTTTTGAGTTTAGTTCAAGGTTTTGGGGGCTTAGGGTTGAGGGTTTTCGGCTTAGGGTTCAATCTCAGTATGTTGAGTTAGGGGCCGGCCATTTGTAGGAGGAGTGGATCAAGCCACCCAAGTCTGTCTCTAGTATGGCGCTTGTCCCGCAAGGACGCGTAATGGCGTTACTTGATCAGCTTCATGAGTGGTATGTCCTAACCCTACAGAATTAGGTCAAAACTCCATCTCAAAACCCTGCACCATTAACTAATCCTTGACTAGCCTCAGCCTGCAACCCTATACCATGCTTGGCATTCTGGGAGTCTGGAGTTTTTGCTTTTGAGGGGGCTCCTCAGACGATATTTAGATTTGTACGTTAATGTGCATACAATTTCCGGCAAGGGAAATCGCAGAAATCCTCATTGGGGCGATCCACCGGGAGGCCAGAAGTCTTGAAAATGCCGGCAACCTGATCAAAGCCCAAAGCCCTACCTACCTGAACCACGCCCCCTGATAAATGCCCCTCATCAATACCCTAAACCCTCAACCCTAGAGCCTAATCCCCGAAAACCTAAACCCTGTAGACATCCCCCCAAAAACCTGCTTCCATCTCATTTTCCATGTCCTTGTCCATTTGCTTCTCCATCTTTCTGCAACCACAGCAAAAGCCCTTAGAACCCCTGTATAATCCTCGTACATATCCCTATATCCTAAGCCGTAAACCCTAAGCCCTAAACCCTAAGCCCTATACCCTAAGCCGTAGACCCTAAACCCCAAACCCTAAACCCTAAGCCCTAAGCCTTAGAACCATAAGCCCTAAACCCTAAGCCCTGAGCCCTATACCCTAAACCTTAGAACCATAAGCCCTAAACCCTAAGCCCTTAACCCCTATACCCTAAACCCTAGAACCCTAAGCCTTAGAACCATAAGCCCTAAACCCTAAGCCCTAAGCCTTAGAACCATAAGCCCCAAACCCGAAGCCCTAAACCCCTATGCCCTGAGCGCTGGCGCCTCGATCTCATGTGCTTCATGGGCTTCCACCTCTGAGGCTGTCACTCAGAAGTTTTTTTTCTCGGGAGTTTAGGGGGTTTATAGGGTTTTATAGGGTTTTATAGGGTTTTTAGGGTTTATAGGGTGTATAGGGGTTCATAGAGTTTCATAGGGTTTCATAGGATTTATAGGGCTTCATAGGGTTTATAGGATTTATAGGGTTTATAGGGTTTATAACATTCGTAGGGTTTATATGGTTGATGGGGTTGAGAGCTTAGGCGCTGTGACTCCAATGGTGCAGAAGCCAGTGGACAAGAACCTGGAAACTGGAATGGAAACCCTGAACCCTGAACCCTAAACCCGAACAGGGACACATGGGGGTTTGAGGCTTCATAGATTCAGGCTTAACGGGCTTATCGCATGTGTTTTCATAAGCCCAAATTACCCGACTTAGGAGTTAAGGCTGTAGGGCTTTAGGCTTTAGGGCTTAGGGGTTTATGATTTAGGGCTTCGGACTTCGGATCTAGGGTGTAGGGTTTATGATTTATGATTTAGGGTTTCGGACTTAGGGTTAAGGGTGCATGTCCTGCCCTGGACACCTGCAACTGGCAGGCCTCAGCTGTTAATCTTGCTTTGCCGAAGCATTGCACCCAAAAGTCTCGACCTTCAACCCCAGACCCCTCAAACCTAAACCCCAAACCAAAAACTCTCAACCTTCAAACTCAGACCCCTCAACCCTAAACCCAAAAATCTCAACCTTCAGCCCTAGACCCCTCAACCCTAAATCCCTAAACCCTCAACCGTCGACAGTGATTCTGCTTAAAAGCCTGCTGAAATAGCGTCGCTGGCGCACGTCGTGGTGGGAAACAATCAAAACCTGTAATGACGCCGTAAGAAAGCCGCGAAGCAGTCAATGTTCAAAAGACCTTGTACACCCCCCATTGTAACAACCCTTAACCCCTAAAAAGACTAAACCCTAACTGGGAAATCCCTGAACCTAGTTGTACATACTCCCGGTATGATTTGTGTTTTTCCCTTTTGTTTTCCACTTGATGTTCCGTTATTGGAGAAAAATCCCGAAAACTGAAGAAGCGCCATATAGCAATGTACTATCCCATATAACCCCTACGTAACCGAATTACACATGTGTCTCCATATGAGTCCTGGATAATCTCGATAGTCTCTGTAACCCTAAGCCCTATAAAGCTTCAGCCCTATAAACCTTACTGGATGCCTCATGTTCGTGTTCGTGGTTCTCCGCAGAATGATGCCTAGGGTTTAGGGGTTTGATAAGGTGCTTGGGCTTAAGACTTACGTGGAGAGTCAGGGGTAACTTAGTAAGTAGATTAATGAGCCCTATTTCCCTACGTGCTAAATCCCCATGACCCTCCAAGTAGGGTTTAGGACCTAGGATGTAGATTTGAGGCATTATGGTTGAGGACCCAGGGTTCAGGATTGAGGGTTTGGAAGTTAGGGTTTAAGATTTAAGGTGTGGGATCTAGGGTTTAGGATTTACCGTCGGGTTTAGGGTCTATTGCAATCATACAGGTGTAGCAGGTTCTGTGGGATGTTCTGAGGCCACGCACAGGGCAACGCAGCAGAACATGAGAATTCCTCTACGTCTTACGTGGTATTTTCATGTAGGGCATTCACAAGCAAGAAATTGCAGCTTCACCAATATCGCCAGTAATGGACACCCCATGACTCCTGCACCACCTCTGCAAATTTCTGGAGGTCCGTAGACCCAAATCTTTTGAGAACTTCCTTCCTCAGGGTAGGGATTCCTCCACCACATAATGTTCCTCAGGGTAGGAATTCCTCCACCACATAATGAAAAGTCCAGATGTGGGGTCCATAGAGCCCACAAGGCATTTCCTCCGTGATTCTCCTTCCTGAAAAATGCTTTGGCTTCACGCTGTGTGTCACAGTCCTAGCGCCAAACCTTCGAAGGGAGCTTCCCCAAAAATGCAGAACCAACAAAAGCGTCAAGAAGTAGGGTTCTACCAAATACCCCCTGAAACCACCGTGGATCCCTAGTGGCTATGAACCCTGAATCCTGAAAAACACTTAACGTAGGATCCCTATGTTTAAAACCTACGCCCTAAACCCTACACCCTAAAACCCTTATGTTTAAACCCTGAACCCTTCACCCTAAAACCTCAATGTTTAAACCCTAAACCCGGGGCCCCTCGGCTTCAAAAATCACGTCGGCCGAGCTTCTGCTTCTCCACCTGGCCACTGGGAGCTTGTGGAGGCTGTAGGAGTTCAGGGTTTACGGGTTGAGGGTTAAAGGTTTAGGGTTTGGGGTTAAATGGTTCAGGGTCAAGAGTCTAGATATATATATATATGTATATACATATGTATATACATATATAAGTATAGAGGCATATGTATGGTTATCATACAACAGGGCGTACAGCAGAAGGAAATGACCAGCACGAAAGTAGCCAGGATAAAGTGGCACAGTGGTGCTAGCACAGCATGGTTCCAATTCACGCTAACTTTGCCAGAAGGCGATAGTAAGGATAGTACTGACCTCGAAAAATGGGCCGAGGTTCCTTGACCCCCAGTAATCCCTGGCAGAGCCTGCACATTCAGCTCGAAGAGGTTAAAGAGTTCCAGGACATAAATGAAGAACATCAGGAACCACCCGATCTGCCCAAAAAGGGAGCTTCTGGGCTCTGGTTGCTTGTAGGCGTAGGTTGGTTTAGGGTTTAGGGTTCAGGAGTTTAGGGTTTAGGGGGAAATATAGGGATTATGTAGGCATAATGGAAAATAAGATGGAAACTACTATTTAGGGTTTAGGGTCTAGTGTCTAGGTTTTGTGGTGTAGGGTTAGGTCGTTTAGGGGTTCAGGGCTTAGGGCTTGGGGTTAGGAGTTGAGGGTTCAAGATTCAAGGTTTGAAGGATACGGATGGAGCAGAAGCACAAGCGACATTTTGCCCACGGCCTAGACAGGTTATCGCGCAAGGTCTTTCTTGTTTGAGTTCTTACAGCCCATGCAACGAAATGGCACTTCCCCTGAAAAAGGGGACCCCGATATAGATCCCAAGAAAACTACAATCCTTATTACAGAGACACCCGAAATGGTACCCCTAATTTTGGGAGACCCCCCCCAAATCTGACCAAGATGCTTTTCAGCAGGCTGCAGTGAAGAGGTGACATGTTTGGACATCTTGAGGCTTGGGCAGTTCTAAAACGGGTTTAGGGTTCAGCCTTCTCGTTTAGTGAGCGCTCCGGAGTAGCCCTCATATAAAAATCATCTGCATAGTTGTTGAGCAACATCTATCTTAAGACGTTTTAGTAGTAGTTCAACTACTGTGAGTATCTAGCGTCTTTTACCTAGACCACCGCATGGAAGGTGGAGATAAGATGGGCCATTTTCGCCCAGTCGCATTGAACAAACGTGTCCTCAAAAGCGTTGTATATCCTAGCTTGTATCCAGCAGTCCTCGAGCAGTTTAAACATGTCCTTCATTCATGCCCAGTTTACATTATTTACCTTTCACGTTTGACAACTTTTGACGTACACTGTAAAGCAAGTCAGCGTTGTTCTCTGCCTTGCTATTTCCCGAAACCGCAATCCATAAAATCCTGAAACTCGACATGACCGAATATGGGGGATTGTCAAAATTATGGTCCCTTTTTGGGTCCCTATTATAATACGGGGCCCAATACGGGGCCTAATTTAGGAGACCCAAAAAGGGACCATAATTTTGACAATCCCCCATATAGTGTTCAACTGGCATTGCTTTTGTGATCATGGTTTATCAGTATTGCTTTGCTGAGGGTGTAGTGAGGCTATGCTGTGTCTGAATGAATCGCTAGGATGAGCTTCGGTTAGGCTTTCCCCACTGGCATAACATAAGTGCTTTGGACTGAAGCACAGGCCAAGTAGAGCGGGACAAAACAAAGTGCCTCGTCCATGTCGGGATTCTTCACCAGTTTCATATTCACATATCTGTCCAAGTCTCAGATTGAAAAATACGATGAGCCTCCTACATAGTATGATGTTTTTACTTTCTCGCTTATTTGATCGGGATCAATGGCCCGCCCTGTCTTAGCTTTCAAGGATGCTATGCTTGCGCTGGACACGCATAAGGTCTGTTGCGTCGGAGCGGTTTGTTCTGTTTCCATATTCCTTGGCCTGCAGTCTTATGCGCTGCTCACCTGCTGATTTCCGTGATTTGGGCTGTCTGAAGTTTTTGTTACCCATGGTGTCCTCTTCTTGTGTTTCACACAATCTGTTGCTTCGATGTCTATCCGTTTGTTTCTAGTAGTCTGCTTTTGAGTTGATGAAGCTTGTCTCCAGCGCTAAGCGTCTTCCCCTCACTGTATAAGCCGCTGAGATTGCTCGCATAAGAGCTAGATATAACTTCAAGAATACATACTTGAACAAGAAGCGTATCATTCCTGTGTGTGTGGGCCTGGCACGAATTTGGGAGTAGGCAAAACACCTTTAAAAAAAAACAAGGGAGCAACAACTAAATCTTCAAGCAATAATGACTACCTAGACCGAGACCCTCCATCTGCCCTCTATACACCCCTCAACCCTGAACCCTAAACCCTACATAGGGACTTTATACCCCTATTTCAGTGTACCAGGAAAGTCCTGGTATATTGGATGTGCTATCAGGTTACGGCCTTTCGGGCAAATCAGTTTTGAAACACCAGATTTAGCATACACGTTCCGTTTCGTGCTCAAGGTTGCAAGTGTAGAGTTTAGGGTTTAGGGCTTAATCATGGCAAATGTTACCAGTATTAACTAGCGGTTTTACTTGGATGCGGCGAACAACAAGGAAGGAGCGCGGTAGGTGGAACGGCTGAATGCTGAATCACGATGAACCAAGTGCCGCAGATGTTGTGTATACCTGGCAACGGAGATTTTTCACAAAGGCCACACACAGTGTCTTGAAGGATGGACAAGAGCGGCATCAAACAAACCGAAGCATTCCGCAACATACATTGTTAGAATTGATACTCCAATGACTTTGCGGTTTTGGTTTTACTTGTGCATGCGCGGTACTTGTTTGTATGTCGCATGAGTTCTGACAATTCACACGGCCTTACAAATAAAAAGAAGACGGAGAACAAAGCTATAAAACCCCAAATCTCAAATGACATGGACTGTGAATTTCATGCTGCACACTGTATCATCTTTGTTGTTCACGTCGTGTCTGCCTATATGCTTTGGTTATAGGCCTTGTCCTCACCTGACTATAAGCAGGAATTGAACATTGCTTTCTCTTTCCCCTCCTGGGCCTTAAAGTTTTTAAACCCCCTAATGTAGACCCATGGGGGAATATTGGGGTTATATTGGGATCATGAAAAAGAAAATGGAAACTACTATAATGGGCTATATATGGATAATAGGGTATATATAATAAGTATATATATATATGTATTGGGGACCCATGATTAATAAACCCCCTCGTTTTACGGGCCTTAATATTGGGATCCCCATTATAATCCCTGTTAAGGGGAGGGGTTTATTAATCAGGGGTTGGGGTTACCCTGAATATCAAATCCCCGCCGCCCAGGAAATATTGAATAGTCCCATTGTGGTCTACTATGATTTGTTGGGAATCATTGCAGTCCGTCATCATGCATCATGTAAAGAATCGAACAGGAGATGTGACAACATCTAGTCTTATCAGGGGGGTTCAGGCAAGAAAGAGAAGGCAGAACCCAGGAGAAACCACGCCCACCCAAGACCCTTGTGGACGTACAGGTCGTAGTGATCCAATTGCCGGTTGGCAAAGGTCTCCATGTCGGTCTCCTGCGCACTGCGCAACCATCAAAACTCGAGCTCTTGGGAGAGAAATCTAAGCCCTTACCACCTAAATAGCGTTGCCCCAAGTCAGCAAAGCTTCGGGTCCTCATTTTGTTGTTTGCAGTATGTGACACCTTCTCAAAACCCAAACTCAGTAAACCTAACACAGTCGCGTTGCAAGGCATGGATGCAAATGCAGACTATCCCTGGGTGCATAAACACTCGCCATGAGTTTGTGACATCTGAAGCTGTTGAACGCACACAGGCACACACACTGCTATGTGTGACACTACATTGGGCTCTTTGCTTCAGAACTGGCGGTTTTCAAGGTGATAGGCATTTCCTGCGGATGTGCGCAAGAGTACCCTGATGGTGGAAACTGGCGCAACGACATCTTCGGCGTTGCCAAGGTAAAGCTGAGCTGCCGCAACATCAATGCGCAGCACTCAGAGAATTCTATTTGCGCGCCATTGCCTCACCCTCATGTTATCATGCTGCTCCAGCTGCTTGAAGCAACCAAGCGAGCCCCATGCAGACGGTAGGCAAGCATCGCTGTAATGATGCCGAGGTGAGCACAAGCGCATCTGTTCGTGGCAAGGTTAAGTTGGAAGTCTTTGTTATGTTCACGCTTGCCGGAGGTGATGTCGGCGACGAGGTCGTGGATGTGCACACGTGCTGGGTGTTGGAGCGCTTCACCGTAGAAGGTGGGAGACAATCTGACTTTGGTACCATTGTAGTCCCCTTTGCGCACGGTCCCGAAGTCACTGCAGGGTAAAACGCCGTCTCATCCTCTGAGCCTGCGCAATTCCTGCTGTTTGGGTACTGATCAAACTGGATACCATTTCCGTTGCACAAAACCATTGCGCTAGACGAGTCACTAAGCGAGCGGCAGAAGTGCAATGGTGAAAGGGCTGCTGAGTGACTGAAACTACAGTTCTCAAAGGTATAGACCTCAAGGACAAAGCTGTCAAGTGTAACGACCCGCATCGCCCTCCACGAGTTCGAGACGTTGTGACAACGCATATCTCTAACTTCCATCCTGTCCGGTATGCCCCGGCAGCAAGTCAGTATGCCACTGCGAACTAAGTTCGGGTCCCCACTACAATTGCAAGCCTTGTAAACTGCATGCGAGCCATTGGCCTCCACCATGTTTATCCGATCCATCACGAAATCGCCATCAACATCTTCTCCCTGGCACCCGCCGATAGGCCAAATGTCAGTTGCAAAGAGCGGGTCGGTCTCGCATTTGCTATCGCCGAAGACCTCCGTGACTAAGAACTGGTGCTGTCGAGCATGTATGGCACAGGATAAGATCAGGACAATGACGCTGTGCATAGCCATGGGGCTTCGTCTTCCAAACGCACCTAAGACAGGCATCCTGGCACCAAAAATTGCTGGAGCCAGCTCACTGCGAACTTCAGGCGCACTCCCTGCTCGGAAGTGCAGGGCATGTATAACTGGTACTTAATTCAAACCCTGGGCTCATTTTTTCACAGGAAGCAATGCCCTAAACTGACAAACCCTAAACTCTTAGCCCTAAACCCTATCATTTGTGGAGGGGGGGATGGGGTTGGAATACAATATGGGGTTTCCCAAACGTGGGGGCTTTTGGGAAGCCCGAGGATAACAATAAATTACAGTAAGTATGTTGGTGTGAATCTTAGGCCCCCTCTCATGAAGAGCCCCATATTGGAAGCCAAGGAGAGAGACAGACATGCTTTGCCTTGTGAAGAAAGTCTGTCCTCAGAGATTGTTCTGGCCGATGTTGTCGTCCGATGCTGTCGTCATGCGTCATCTCCATCATCGCCCGCGCATTCAGCTTCACAACCCTAAAACATTAAACCTAGATAAACTCTTCGAACCTATTCTTGCCTGTGCCGGTGTGAGTGTGCCACCCTTATCTGTGAACCTTAAACCGATTGCTTCACCAGGTTATCTGAGCAGGCCGGGGGTCTAAAGAGCACCCTATCCGTATTGTTGATGGCGGAGCTGAGCTGAAACTGACAGGAGGCTATAATCCTACTTTGTCTGCACCTTGGGAGTACAACCCGTCTAAGGACACGGTTACGGCCATTACTTCCGCTTCACTGCCTGAAGGCTGCGAGTGCAATAGAAGAGCACCTTCCAAGGAAGTCTCCTGACCAGGTGAAGTCTCTAGGGATGTGCTGTTAAAGGGCTTATAGTCCCCCTTAAGTAGATAGAATATGGGGTATATGGGGATCTTATTATAATATACCCAAAACTATATTCTATCTACTTAAGGGGGACTATAGGGTTTAGTGTGTTAAAAGGCTTAGAGTTGAAGACTGGAGGTTTAAGGTTTAAGCTTGTCAGACTCAAAGTTTAGGACTTAAAGCTCAAAGCTTAGGGCCAAACCCTAAACCCTAAACCCTAAACCCTTAAGGTCCAGGATCTAGGAGTCGCCTTCAGGGTTCAGGGAGCAAGTTCAAGTGAGGACAGCAGCAAAGAATCTGGAATTCAGGACGCGAGCTTCAGGACTTAGGACTTCTTCGGACTAGAGCGAATCTACTTAGGGGGGGGGGGAGGGGCGGTAAGTAGGAAATAAGGGAACATAATCCCTATGTAGCTCAATATATTCCCGAATTCCCTACTAACCCCCAGTAAGTCCAGGATTTCTTTGTCATAGTGCGAAGGGAGCCCTATGGAACTGCACTATGAAAACTGCCAATGGGGCAAATGCATCCTCACATGAACTATAAGCTAAGCTCTTTGTATTCCCCCTGAATAACGCCTATGGTAGTCCCCTATATAATCCTTTCCATAACACCCTTTAATGAGTTTAGACTATAGCTCACATGCTGGTCGAAGCAGGGTGGGCTCCTCTTTTAGAAATGGGCAGGCAATGGACCAGCCCCACAACTTGGGCACTGCCCCCAACCAGTAACCGTTTGTCATGGCAGTTATATTCGAGGCCATGAATAATACCTAAACATCCCTAAACCCTAGACCAATAAATGATACCTAAACATCCCTAATAGTAATTCTCTAAACCCTAAACCCTAAAAACCCATAAATCATACCTAAACATGCCTCATTCTGCGAGAACCTAGGAGGACTTCAACCAGACGGGTGGGCTTCTGAAGATTGAACTCAAAGGGCTTGGCATCACATGTAACCCAGAGGGTCCATGGACCCAATAGTTAGGTACTTGGGTTTTGGGTAATAATAATTATAGTACAGGATTTGGGTAAGTATATGATTATTAGGTACTTGGACCCTTAGGGTAAGTCATGGATCACTTAGGGGTTTGGTAGTTGTTGCAGCTAGGGTCATGCAGGATACCTTGCATGCGCCGCGTTTCGTGTCTAGGCCACCAGACAGCAGTTTGCTACGGTCATGATCTTTTTCTTGGGTGGTTCCGATACTTTTGATGCTGAAAACGAGGTAGCGCCTTGAAAGCTAGCCCAATCGCGTGCTAATACCTCCAGCTTAGTAGCAATTACCCTCTAATTTAGAACCCCGGCCAATAAAGTTGTAGGTAATGGGGGTTACAGATTTCTCTTGTGATGGGGGATTCTACCCTTCCCGTTGCCGCTGCCGAAAGTTTATCAGCGCCACCACTGCTAGAAGCTCACATACAAGAACCTGCTGCGACGAGAGGCCCCAACTCACGTTTCCATGGAAACCACACACTTTCGTCCTAAAACCCCAACCCTAAACCCTAACCCTTAGGGATGCAAATACAACAAGCAGGTAATATTTGCAGACTTTGGGACCCGCAGCAGGGATGACTTAGGGACTTGGCTCCAGGGTTCAGGGCAAACCATAAAACTGGTTTAGGGGGTTAGGGTTTAGGGTTTAGGGTACAAAACTCACCGAGAATCTGTAGGTGCGGGTTGTGGTCCATTGAGGGCATCCAAGTCGAACCCTTCTTGCCATTGCCGTAAATGAAGCCTTGGCCATCGAGGTGGTTGCTATTGTTTCAGCGTCGGACTTTCGAACCCTAAACCCTAAAACATAAACCCTTAAGTAAAGCATTTAGCATTGTCTGAACAAACCTGGAAGCCAACACCTGCCCTGTGCAGACGACTGTACTTTGGATACCCCAGATAAACTATAGTGCTCGCTATAAGGATCATAGACGGGACCAAGAGGCCCCGAATGTTTTGAAACCCTCTAATTGGGTTCCATCTTAATTTGTTGGACCCTAAACCCTAATCCCCATACACTATCCCATAATCTCAATATCCATTTCATGTTCGACTTTCTTTTCCATTTGATTCTCCACTATTGGCGATTATGCGGGTGGTGTGTATCACGGGGTCTTTTCCGTTTATTCGGAGATATTAACTAAGAGAAGGTATCAGATGCCTCGGCTTGCAAGGGTGGCAGCTCAGCAGCTGTGGTAAACACATGTTTAGGGTTTAGGATCATTTAGGGCTCAGGGGGGCTTGAAAGCCCTCAGCCTCGGCTAAAATCTAGGGTCCAAAGCAGAGGCCTTTACTGTGGGCCTTTCTTCGGGTCCAGTACGTAAATGCAGTCTCGAAATCTCTCAGAAGAAAGCCCATGGCACGCACTGGACGCCTCAAACTCCTAGAAAGCAGTAGTATTTCATATGTCCCCTACAACCTTGAAACCCTACGACCCCCAAACCTCGAAAGCCTTACAAACCCTATAAACCCCTGAAACCCTATAGACCCCACTCAAAACCCTAAGGGTCCAAACCTGCACCATAATTAAATACTATTACCCAGAACCCAAGTACCTAACTACTGGCTCCATGGACCCTAAACCCTAAACTCTATATACCCTATATATCCCCTACATATCCCTTTAATTCGTGCGAGCGGCTTTTCCCTCTTTTGGGACCGTCGCTGGAATCAGAATCAGACTCGCTGCTGCTGCTGTGTCTCCAGGAGTTTGATCCATGGCCTAAAGGGTTCAGGGTTTAGGTTCAGGGTTAAGGGTTAAGAGTTTAGGGTTTAAGGTTCAGGGTTTAGGGTTTAGGGTGCATATTATTTGGGCTACATAGGGAAATGGGGATTATTAGGGTTATGGGGATCAACAAGGGTCTTAGGCTATGGCGTTTTAAGGCTTTGAAGTTTAAGGTTCAGGTTTTTGGGGTTTGGGGCTAACTCAGGTTTAGGGTTTTAGGGTTTACTGCTTAAGTTTATGTAAATTCCAGATGATTGCACTTGTGGTCATTACTGGCACGTAGGAACCTAGCCTAAATAATGGTCTAAAGCTCTTGCGCAGTTCACAAACTTTCTGAAAAAGATAGGGCTCAAGAACCAAGTGAATGGTTTGTGGTATTTCTGCTCTCTCTATAAACCCTAAACTTTACACCCTGAACCCTGATTCTCAGGGTCAGACTTGAGGTTGAGGGGTAACAGAAGTCTGAGGAGTAAGAGAGTAAGGCTTCTGGTTGAGGTCACGGCAGGGTACTGGGCCTGCCTGTGGACAGAAATCAAAGAGAGGCTACAACACCGTGATGTCCAGCAGCTTCTTTTCCCATGTACTTTGAAGTTAGGATGTTACAGAAAGCGGGCTGGTGGGATTCATCCAGCTTCATGAGATGTTCTGGGTTCAGCGCCCCATTGAAATAAACGGTACCTTGACCGTGTATAAGATTGTCTCACGGTGGGCATGAAAATTTGTCCGCCAAAGTACACGGATCGAGGAAATCTGATCGTAAACCCTGGCCAGCCCTAGCCCGCGATCCTAAAGACCCTTCGCCCTACGCCAGTTAAAGCTCTAAATCGTAAACCGCAAGACCCCAAAGCTTTCAACCTCAAAACTCCTAAGCCCGAATATAAGCCCCTAAACCCTAAACCCTACAATGGGCCTTGCAACTTCTGCACAGCCCTCTCGGCCGACTCAACGTGATCCCGGACCTGGTCCAAACCCAAAACCTGCCAAGTTGGCATTTAGGGTTTATGGGTTTAGGGGTTAGGGTTTACTTAGGGGTTTATGTTCTAGGGTTTAGGGTTTAGGGTTGGGAGGGTGTATATGGGGGGTTCCCAAAACCAGGGCTTATCCATATAGGGAGATACAAGGAGATTAAGACATGTACAATATGCATATATAAGGATACATAGAGTCTGGACATCAGGGCTTAATCAGGCTTAGGATCTTAGCGGGGCGTAGCTCATGGGTCTGCAGAAGTAGGGTCACGGAGACCCAATTCAAAACTGACATGGAAACTAGGATTGAAGATGAGCCCAAACCCTTTCGCCTATGCACCCTGACCCCTAAAACCTAAACACCTTAAACCCCGAGAACCAAATCCCTCAACCCTAACTCCAACACTCTAAACCTTACGTGGAAGTTTCCATAACTGGGGAGATCCCAAACTGCTGGAAACCCTAAAGCCTGTGTATCCCGCTATTTCCCTACCAACAAAAAAGACCCTAGATGCTAACCCTGTACAGGGGCTCATGAGTCGGCCCCTAAACTAGGGTAGGTTTGGGGACCTACAGAAATCAATTTTTTCTGGCTATAGAGGGGTTATATAGCAATTAAGGTTAAGTACCAAAAAGTAAAAGTTCTGTTCAAACCTACCCCTTGAAACCCTAAACTCTAAACCCTAAACCGAAACCCTAAACCCTAGACCCTAAAACCCTAAACCCTAAACCCTAAACCCAGAAGACCTCGCTTTCTTCATGGTGGCCACCGATGAGCTCTTGAGCCTGCAGGCAGCTAAACGCCAGCTAGGTAGGTAGCGTTTAGGTTTTAGGGTTTAGGGTTTAGGGTTTAGGGTTTGGGGTCTAGGGTTTAGGGTTTCGGTTTAGGGTTTAGGGTAGGCAGCTAGGTAGGCAGGGACGTGTAGGCAGGTAAGGCAGGTTGAGAGTGTAGAGTTGATTCTGCTTGCGGCTTAGAGTTTGCAGGGGTTTTAGTGCTTATAGGGCTTGGGTCTTAGCATCTGAACACTAGGTTGGTAGCTTGAAGGTAGGTAGGTACCGTAAAGGTCTAGTATGCAATTATCATATACTTCGGGATCTTCATACTGTAGTAGTGATCAAGATTTAGGGCTTGGGTGGTATATGATAATAGTAGAGTTTGGATCCTCAGGCGTGGGGTTAACGTAGGACTCATGTAAGGGAGATGTACAGAAGGACTTTAAAGTGTCTAGGGATTTACCCCAACAATGGAGAGTTAAGCAGAGAGGAAACCGAAAATAACAACAAAAGGCTGGCTGTAGGGTACCGGTTATGGGTAAGAAGATTACCGAGCGCTAGTTTTATAAGAGTGTTCGGTATTAGTAGCCATAGGGGGGGGGTCTGGTTATAACCCTAAACCCCTAGCCCTTGACCCTAAACCCTTTTCCTACCTGGTCTGAACATGTAGGGCGGTTCTCAGAGTTATGAGCCCTGATGAATCACAGACTGGGTTTAGGGTTTAGGAGTTTCAGGCCTTTTGGGGTACCACATAACACCGGGCGCTTATCATTGCGTGGCACCAAAAGTAGACTCTGCCCGTGTACATTGTTGGACTTTCCTGGTATTGCAACAAGAAATACTCACATTGGAGGCTGGCTTGAACACATGCACATCTACGCAAAAAGCATGACCCTCCATGAAGACCTATTGAAAAATAGGGGCCCGTCACATGGAGAAATTCCCATACCTCTCCCAAGGCGGAAGCAAGCCTAGGTGGCCTCAATTTCAGGTGAGTGTAGAGATAGGTCGAGGCTTGATAATGATACTCAGATTCATGATCTCCAAGCCTACTGTGAATGAAGGACACCGCACACTCAAGAAACACATGGCTGCACTGATCCAGGGCTGCCATTCAGTTGCGAATCCTTGGCGTGAGTATCGAAACGGCTGGCGATGAAAAAGTCAAGGTGAATACTTTGCTCTAAGGTATTAGTAGGTATATAAGGACCCCAGGGTTAAGGGCCCGTACTAGGGGCCCATGGGTTCAACCTCTGGAGGGTTCTAGGGCTTGCACTTAGTTAGGGGGCAAAGCATTCGACCAAACTATTGGATGAAGCTTCGGGATCATGCGAAATTTCTGCATCGCGGGCAAACACAACGAGCGTGACAGGCTTCATGATGAGAGCGACGCAACCACTTGTCTCGAAATCCAAAACCCTAAACCCTAAACCCTACAGGTGCCAGACAAGGTGGGTCTGAAGAGCACACCCAGAAGTAGGCCCAAAGGGTCCATGTATCTATTCAAGTAGCTATATCAGGACTCTTTTGGGACCTAAGCCCTAAACCTTGAACCCTAAGCCCTAAACCCACTAAACCCTAAAACCCTAAACCCTACATGCCTACATGGACCCTGTGGGATGGGGGAATATCCCTTTGTGTGGACGAAGACGGTTCGACGAGATCCATGCATGGACTTGCCCCCGGCCTCCAGATTGTAGTAGGCCTTGGGCGGTTTAGGTTTAGGGTTTAGGAGTTTAGGGGTTAGGGGTTTAGGGTTAAGGGGTCAGTGGTCCAGGGGTTTAGGGTTAAGTGGTTAGGGGTCTAGTGGTTTAGGGGTTTAGGGGTTTAGGGGTCTAGGGGTTTAGGAGTTTAGAGGTTTAGGGGTTAAGGTGTAGGCCTTAGATGCGATTCTCCATTATTGCGATAGTCCCTAAGTACCTCTGTGTAAACCCTAACAAACATAGCCCCAGAAACCCTAATCCGATTTCGGGCTTCTCAGGTCTCAGAATGGAGGCCGAACTTGGGGGTCCGTGGGAAGCCTTTCCGAGGCGTACCAAAGAAAAGTGCCTGCAAAGGCACTTTAGAAAAAGGAGCGTTCCAACATCAAACTCAAGAGCAGACCAGATGCCTGAGGGTCTACTGTGTGAAGCCTTTTGTCTTTGCTCGGCAGGCGGGAGTTGCTTCGTACTTTTCTCACTTCAGTGGTTCGGCCTCTCTATGATCTTTGTGCTAACTGCTAGCGGTTACTAATGGCTGTAGTATAGCAGATTTGGCTGGAAAACTAACTTTTAAGGCAATTATGGGGCCTTGCGCTGTAATCTTTTATAGTTCCTTTTGGTTAAACAACAATTAGAACTACAATTAATTGCTAACGGGTTAGGAGTGAGCCCAACTAGAGACATATCCCCCAACTATGGCCGGCCGAATACAGAAAACCTAACAGGCACTATGTGAGCCATAGTCTAAGCTCCTAATCTCCCCCTTAACAATCTGTATAGTAGTCGCCTATATAATCCCTTATATCCCTTTAAGAAGTTTACATCATAGCTAATGTGGGGTTTAAGGTGCCGAAAACCGCGGTCTAGAAGCGAGGTAACCGGGACTGCGATTCACAGCTTGTGCGACTTGGCCTCTAGGATTTAGGGTTGAGGGTTTAGGGCTCCATTTCTCCGTTTTCCCCAAAATGGAGAAATCTTATTCAGGGACTGTCATTGTAATAGGAACCATACTAGAGGGACCCATATTATCCTGACCAATCCCGCTGCTGTGGTATCGTGATGCCATGCCTAAACCCTAAACCCTAAACTGGGGATATTTCTAATGTGTGGGGTGGGGAGCTGTCTGCAGTCTCAGTCACTGCACCTCCGTCCGCAGCACGAAACCTGGGATCAAGAGGGCGAAGGGTTTAGGGTGTAGGGTTAAGGGTTTAGGGTCTATGAGCACATGGCATCTCTCGATATATGTTTTCTGTATGTGCATATATATATATATGTGTATGTGTGTGTATATATATGTAGGCGGGCTACAAAAGAATTCTGTGAGCCCCCTACTAAGGATTGAGGGGAAATGACTTTCAAGAAACTTCCAAGTAAAGACTACTGCATACTCGAAGTAACCAGATCTACAATAGTGAGTGAGAGAGAGTCAGAGAGACAGATGAGAGAGAGAGCCCTCGTGGGGCCGCCTTTGACTGAGGAAGGTGTACACCTCTCTAGGTCCCACGGATGCTTGGACCCTAAGGTTACTGGGGGTTAGGAGGGAATAAGGGAATATATTATATAAGGATGATATTTGGATTATTTTCTTTCTTCCTTACGAAACACCCGTAAGTAGTGCAAACAGTCCTCCATTCACAGAGTGACAGTTTTCTGAAGCTTGAAGCTGCGGATCTGTGCTTTACTTGATGGTTGCTTGTCGGGGATGGAGAAATGAAATTTGCTTCCTGTAGTTGTCCCAGTATAAACCACCCTAAACTCTAAATCCTAAATCCTAACCATTGTCTTTCCCATTCCTTCAGTCCCTACAAACTGACAGCAAGCACAACAACCGCTATCAGCCACTGCAAGGAGACTGCCTACACAAGGTTACAAGCGACTAGCCTCCCCCTACCTAACATGGAACTTAGGTCAATCCCCCCTACAGCAATTGCTCCCTAATATGGGATTAATAAGGCCATAATATGTCTACAGTACTTTTTTGTGGCACCCAGTACCGGGTGGGGGATTGACCCAACCTGGAACCTGAAAAGGGTTCCCTTGTCGACTAGTGTCCTTCTACAGGAGTGCTATCTGAGCCATAGTTCGAACTCCTAGTATGCCCCAAAATAACCCCTATAGTACTCCCTTATGAAATCCCCTATATAACCCCCTGTAAGGAGTTTAGACTATGGCCCACATAGAACCTGAATGGGTTCCCTTATAGACTACTGTCCTTCTACAGGAGTCGAGTGCTATAATGTGAGCTAGAGTCCGAGTATCCTCCTTATAATAACCCCCATAATACTCCCCTGTAGAATCCCCGATATAACCCCCTTCAAGGATTTTAGACTTTAGCCCATATGCGGTGCCATGTTGGGTTGGGTGTGGTAAATCCTGGTTCGGAGGAGGCCTCAAGAATAATCGTGACCGTTGAAAGCACTAAACCCCCCCTGGGAACGGAGGAAGGCATCCCTTTTGGAAGCCCCTGCCGTACGTAACCCACAACTAAGGGTTTAGGGTTTAGGGTAGCAAATTCTTTTCCGTTTCCTTCATTTCCTACCGTAAGTGTTATCTCATTCCCCTTTCCCCAGCCTTTTAGGGTTCCCCAAAGGGTCCATGTACCCAATAATCAGGTACTTGGATTTTGGGTAATAGTAGTTATAGTACAGGTTTTGGGTAAGTATATGATTTTTAGGTACTTGGACCCTTAGGGGCTTAGGGTTTAGTCAGCCTCCTGATATTCCCCATCCTCCTCGCCTGATCACCTGCCACGATGGAAAGGAGTCAAATCCCGAACAAGAACACGCCATCCCCTAACATACACCCTCAAACGTGACCGAAGCCCAGACCATCAGAAATGAACTTGAAACCCACGAAGTGTAATCCTTCAGCCCTGAAAACCCCTACACCCCTAAGCCCTATACCCTTAACCCTTAACCCTAAACCATAAACCCCTAAGCCCTGAACCTGTGAGTCAAGTGGCGGCCCCAAGAGCGATCCGTAGAAGGGATCCATCTCCTCGCAGACGGTGACTGACCAGCTGTTCTATATCATTCTTTAGGTTGTAGGGTTTCTATAGGGTTTAAGGTTTAAGGTTTAGGGTCAAGGGTTTAGGGCCCTGACTTTCACCCTAAACCCTAAACCCCAAACCCTAAAGGAGTTGGCATTTAGGGCTCTGAAGTCCCGATTTCAGAGTTTCGGTTCGAGCCAACAGCAGTGTTGGAAGCTTCGATTACTCCTTGAATTGAGGAATGAATCCCTATAGTAGCCACTAACTGTACAAGATAAGCTCACCCCCAAAAATGTAGCTTCCAATTTTTATACCCTAAGTCTGTAACCCTAAACCCTAAACCCTAAACACTAAACCTGGAGAAGTTGTTTCACCTGTCTTTTGCAGTCCCTCCTTCCGGACTGACAACCAGAAAGCTGGGTTCAGGGTGGGCGGCTGGGTAGCACCTAAAAAGACGATTCAGTTCTGCAGTGGGCTTTGGGGTTTAGGGTTTGGGGTTTAGGATTGAGGATTCACCTTGGGATTCATGGCTTTCGGGGTAGGCTTTATGTTGCAGACTCATACCTGGATTAGAAATCGAAGATGTCTGGGTTCCTTGTTGGGTGTCCTGAGGCTACGCATGAAAGCCATCCGAACTTTTGGCACCTTGGTGCTTCCCGCAATAAGGGAGGCTAAACCCTACAGTCCCCCTTCAGTAGATAGAATATAGGGTTTTATGGGGATCTTATTATAAGATACCCGAAGCCATATTCTATCTACTAAAGGTGGACTATAAACCCTAAACAGTCCTAATGCCCTAAACCCTACAACCTAAACTCTAAACCCCCCCAAACCCTAAACCCTAAACAGTCCTAATTCGTAAGTACCCCAGTCCGCAACTCCTCCCGCTCGTGCTCATCCAGCTCGTTCCAGGGTCGCAGGTCCATGGGCAGCAGAGGCTCTGGGTCAACCTACACATTCTTTGGGGTTTAGGGTTTAGGGTTTAGGGTTCAGGGTTAAGGGTTTAGGGTTTAGGGTTTAGGGTTCAGGGTTTAGGGTTTTAGGGGTTTGGGGTTTAGGCTTCATTCTGGAGCTCTCCCTAGACGTCCTCAAGACGCGTAACAGCATAATAATTAATTACTCAGGTAGCGATTGTCTTGGGGCTTTTGGCTGCTCTTATGAGTATTTGGAAGGTCCGTGAAGAATTTCGAGCTTTTGCCTTGAGACTTTTTGAGAGTATCACTAGGTAGGAGGGCAAGAAGATGCACCTGACAGATAAGTATATCCCGTAGTAGAGAGTGAACTTCCTATCTCTTTACAATACGAATCTCGCATGAGCTCCCGCCAAGCTACCTCGGATAGACTTATTGAAAGCTCTGCCCGGGCCTAGATAGTAATAGCCCCTATGGAATTCACAGCGCCGCACTATACCTACAGTAGTCCTTCGTGGCACCCGTTACTGGGTGTGGAATTGACCCAAAATTGGAAGTAATAGACCGCACAACTTCAGACTTTCATTCTCTATTCGGCAGACTCACCTTAACCGGCACACTAAGGGTCCAAGGATCCAAATAATGGGGTGTTAGGGCTCAAATAACATTAATAAAACAATATTTGGGTATTTGGGCCCCAAAATTATTTGGGCCCTTGGACCTTTAGTGGCACATATGGACCTTGTGCAGGCTACAAACTAAACCCTAAACCCTATACCTTAGGAGGACCCCCCACCCTTTAATGGTGGTATAATAAGAATATAAGAGGACCCTAATATAATCCTTATTATCCTTTATAGTCACTATTACAGGGTGGGGGATCCTCCTAACCCATGGCACCCCGTTATAGTAGTTTCCATACTATTTTCCATTATCCCAAGAATATGCCAAACAGAAACCCTTGTAATCCCTATATTAACCCTATAATCCCTAAACCCTATACCCTAAATTGAAAGCACTCAGGCCTTGTGGCGCTTGGAAATTTCTCCCAGGAAGGTCTCATGCCAGAGATTGAAACCGCGCCTGTGCCAGGAAACCCAGACGAAAGATCTGACATTCTATTGGGTCAAGGGTTCATTTAGGGTTTTACTATTCCGGTTACAAATCCTATGTTTCTATTTCTGCTATTACACTGACAACTACTACTACTAGCATTACAATTTTTGCTAGTATTACTATTACTAGTATTACTAGTACTGCTAGTATGACTATCAGTATTGATTACTAATATTACTATTACGACTACTATTGTTGTGACCTGTAGTACTACTTCTGTTATTTGTGCTCTTCTGTCACAACCAGACTATCTCTCCCGTTCCCGAGTCTACTCCCAGCCTCAGTCGCTCTACCTCGTTTCGGATGTCCTCCTCGGATGGAAAGCGAGTTCAGACACAAATGCGAGAGGAAATGCAGCTTCTGAAGTGGAGGTGCTCAGAGCCCGTGAAATCATAGACACAAGGGGCTTAGGGTTTAGGGTT